>JAPDKQ010000110.1:0-89620 GCA_027569665.1 Aspergillus bridgeri | reverse complement strand
CGTCCTTCTTACTTTTTTTATTTTCTATTTTGAATGGGGGTTTTTGTTTTTTTTTCTTTTACAAATTTTCTGGGGTGGAACACCCCTTTTTTTTGGATATCTATTTACACATTCTTTTTTTCAAAATCATTTTTTTTTTTTTTTTTTTTTTTTTTTTTTTTTTTTTTTTTTTTTTTTTGAAGCCGTCCAGTTGATACAAGCGGGAAACGGTACAGTATTGAATGCTAGCGGTATAATAGCCTCACTTCTGGCGTCTCCGCTGAGGTAGCCAAGTGCTAGTAAGCTAGCCCTAATGGCTGGTTTCCCGCTAGAGCTGGGTACGTAGTCTAGACTCTAGCATAGTTTAAAAAAAGAGGGTTAGCTGATCATAGTGTTGTTAGCCTGCACTTATGTCCTTTTCTGACCACCCTGAGCTTTGTATAAACGCAGGTACGTATATAAGCAAACACCATTTTTTTATTCTCTTCTCTGTACTTAGGGGCCCCTAGTTACCGTTAAGGGCTTATTTAGATTTTTAGGCAGGATTTAAGCTCACTCTCCGTCCCAAAGTTCTGCCCACGATGAACTGAGCTCATGCTGAGTCTGACAACGGCGGTAGGAAGTGTTGCATTATTCTAAAAGTGGGACCGAACGCTGGGCAGAGTACTCCGTATACATGTCTTCTTATATAGTACTAGGCAGGAAGTATGAGTAGACGTGCTAACTTCCCGCAACGCGCGACCATGCGTTCAAAAAATCCGTATACTCCACGCAGAGCACCGGACCCTATATTCCCTGTCCACGACGACCTTTTACTCCGGAGTGTTTTCGATCTCTATAGGAGATGCCAAAGCACAAAAAATCCCGCAAGTGGATTCCTATTAATTAATCTTACTACAGATAACATAGTAAAACGTAACTGAATTGGTCTCCTGGAATTTCTTAACTGTTCAACAAAGGGTCACTTGCATTATAAAAAGGTGCTCACCATTGTTCTGATTCTGAACACACCGAGCCCTTCAAGCAATGTCCAAGCTATTTGATCACCTACCTGAGATTACTCGTTTTTGTTGTTTAACCGGACTCGTTATTTTCAACGGTCTTCAATACTATGTTGTTCCCGAAGGGTGTGCTGATCGCAGCGTGCTTCTTTTTAACTTCAGTGCTGGGGTCTACCTTACCTTCATCCATCAATGGGCAGTCGCTACCAGATAAGTGGTTTTAAATTAGTCTCAATGAGATTATTACTGCGGATACCGGTGTCATAGCTAGAGACATTGATCCTGGCCTTGTGGAACGAACTCCTGTTCGAGTATATGAACGAATTATCACAGCTACCGCGTCTTGTGCTGTTATCAGCAACTATGTGACCATACTTGAGAAATAGCTCGCCAGCACTATCAAGGAGCTTTTAAATCAGGGCAGCTGCAATTCAATGAGTGGCACCTATCAGGGCCTGAAGTGGACCTATCACTCTACTAGTCGAAACTGCGACACTACAGCTCAACATACGACGATTTCAGGCGCTATTAAGAGGTAATTGACCAATGTCGAGCATAACAACGTTTGTGGTACGCAGTGCCTGCGCTTGGATCATGATGGCACTTGGGATGGATGGTTGAAGCTTGGGCCCATCAAGGGATTCAATGACAATGCCTACTGCGGTCCGCGTCTATCTTTCGAAAGCTGTCTCTCAGGTGGCAACAACGATATCTAAACCAATCGAGAGATCCACCACCGCTACACCAACATGAACATTGCCCGACTGTGTTTGCCACACGCCATTCTCTTCAGTTACTCGCCTGGGTGGACTTTTTCTTCGAGATTGTCTGATCTGTTTACTGCTCCATCTTTTCCATCCATCTGTTTTCCTATACTGCAACTTAGTATTCATGTAAACTGAAATTTATCTGGGATTCAAATGTCATTTCAAGCACAAAGTCAAACGTCCATCACGTGGCCAAAACCACTCAACATAGAAAATGTTTCATACAGCTCATCCTCCTCGCCCATTGACCACAGCTTCTTTATAAGTCTGCAACAAGTGGCCCTAAACCATTGCTGCTCACCGGTATATACATGCTTATCTGGGGTATCTGAGCATGTGCAGGGTGAGCTCGTAGGCTAATTCGCCAATGTACACGTTCACAAAACAACCCCAGGCTATTCCTGCGAGCTTGAATAAGCTGCTGAATATTGACTATGTATCCCTATTGTAATACTAGACTGACAATTCATTGCGTTACGAACCCGGCAGCTTCAGTGGGGTGAGGTTGACACCATTGAAAATTCGATCAAGACCGTACCCGGGGCTTTGGCATGTAACCGTGATGCTGCAGATTAAGGGCGATGACAAGTAAATATACTGAAATGAAATATGAGCTCGCGTCAATCATGGATGAAAATGGATATACTGGCTCAGCGTTGTATATCTACGAGTACGGACTCGGAACGGCCCGATGTGGAATGCCGTGTGAGGTGACCAGTCTCTTATATTAGGAAGGTGACAGTTGGCAACGATCTAAGGAGCATGTCAGCTTGACTGCTTTGTATTCTGAGCTCCGCACCAAGCTATGGACACTAGATAAGTCATTATTTACTTTGCAATGAAACCATCAATGAACTTCATAATTTGCTCCCCCAAAGCCTGAGGCTGGCTCACAAATGGCATGTGTCCTGTCTTGAAGTCCACAACTTCCCATTCGACCTTGGACTTCTCCAGCCACATATCCTGCAGCGATGAAGGGTTACAGCAGTCATCAAGAGCGCGCACATACGCCCTCCTACCATCAAACGTACTCTCCGCCCAGGCCGGGGCAGTGGCAGGTGTTTCAAAAGCCCGAAGTGCGTGTGGCTGCATTAGTTTATCCAACTCCGGCTCAAGGGCACGGTCGCAGTCATTATACAGAACCTCCATCGCCGGCTCGATAACTGCAAGCCCCTGAGATGGCTGGGAACAAAATTATTAATACCTTTATAGTTGTGTATGATCGTGGTTGTTCTGGGTAGACCGTACCTGGTCGACTTTGATAAAAGGAGGGTAAGCGCCGCCTACGGCAGCCAAAAGAGATTCCCCATCAAGTGTGATGTTTCCCACCACGTAAATCAGGCCGATGATGCCGGTAGAATGGCCTTGGGCTCTTCTGGTTTCCTTTGCAAGTTCTCTTGCGGCGCCGCCTGCAACAACGCCCCCGTATGAGTGTGCGATTATGACGATATCCTTACCCTCTTCGTTTAAAAGAGGGAGTAATACGTTGTCGCGCAAGGAAGCGATATCCTGAGAAGAGGACACACTGGCCGGATCAGAGGGGTTGCAACTGGGGTATGATCCAGGATGTGTTGCATATCCGGCTTTGCTGAGATACGGTAGCAATTTCTCGAAGCCTTGGGGTGTGCCGAATGCACCTGGAACGATCACGATCACTGGGAGGCTTGCGGAAGGCATATTAAAGGAGAGTCTGATTTGAAAACAAGTGGCTGGTTGGTATGTTGAAGAACAAGGCTGAGAAGTTGGGATTGCTACCAGAAGTAAGCAAAAGAAGTCCAAGTGGCGGAGTCGGTTGTAGCTATTTAGTTATCATGATTTGATTAACTAATCGTGCCATTTTTAATGTATTTCTATTTTCTGTGTGGCACACTAGTGATATTTATTTAGTTGTTCTTTTGGGGGCTGAATCCCATCAGGCTGTCCATAGTCTGGCAGTGGGGGTCTTCGCCGTGATGTGGGCCTTCGAAGGAACCCTGGAATATCAACACTTTTGGCCTCAAAGACCAGCCTTTCAACGGCCGCCTGTTAGCAACTCGCCATCATGTTCTGTAACTTCTAAGCTGACATACCAGCGACCCTTTCTTTGCCATTGTAGTGGCCGCGACGCAACTTTTCCGCAAAGTTGCCCTTTTAAGAGAGTAATCAAAGCTGCCCCAACCGGAACACTCGATGTAACTCCCAGATTCTCATCAGGGGCTTCTTCCCCCTCATGTCAGCCTGAATATGTAAAAATCAGAGGCTGGCCGTCGAGGATGACTCCGTGTTCCCTTCTCAGCGCCCAGGTCAGGAGCGCTGATGGCGATCTCTGTTTCAGTTGTCCATGATTGCTCCGCAGATGTGTGGCGTGTCTCAATGCGCACCTATGAATATGGCGCGTCGCGGAATTCGTCGGGCTTCTCAAAGCAAGGGCCGGAATGGGATACATTTTCTGTGTCGAGATATGGATTATGAAGCGTTTTCTATGTTGGCCTTCATGTGTTTCCCATCGTATGAGCGAGATCCTGTGTGTATGGCCGTATAAAAAATGGCCGTTTTGTATGGGATACACGGGTGGCCAGCCCGCTTACATGGCCAGCTCGCTTTCCGGATACGTTATTGGATCCTTACAAGTTACACTGCTATTCCAGCACCCACAATCAAAATGTCGGCTCTGCGACTGGGGATTTCAGGGCCCCCGAATCCTTTGCGGGTCATAGTCGAGTTTTCTACTTGTATGCAATTGCTTCGCAGTATTCAATACGCTCAAATTGGGATTATCGACCCTTTCTTTTCGCAGGGACACGATGGCTTTCAGATGGAGAGATAGCCTCGGCATTGATGGTCGAGAGAGATGGAAGAAAACGGCCACGTACAGAGAGATAAAAAAAGCAACAGGGGGAAAGCACGTGTAACAGGCAGGGATTATTCTCTAGCTGAGAAGACCTCGCATTACCATGCACCACCACGAATTACCACACCTTGTCATGCACATGCCAGCTTAAAGTATAGAGTGGCTGGCCCACATGGCTCATGGTTGATACATGGCCGAGTTGCTTATCTACTATCAGGAAGAATGCAGGGGTGGCACAACCAGGAATGCAGCAACGTATCTTTGTGGCACCTCACAACTACCCCTGATGACACGTAAACAAATGGCAGAGGTTTTAAGGAAACTCCAATTCCACCCTTCCTCGACTGCTGGCAACTCTAGCCATGAATCCCGCTCATTCCAAGTGGATGAAGTCAAGTGGCGGGCCCATATTTCAGCACATCTATGATTCCTTCCCTGGTGCCCCTCCCTTTGGCCTCAAAGGGAGCATTCCGCGATATCCCCCGGGGGTAAAGGTCCCCTATATGCCTGCATGGAATTTACACCTAGCGAATTTCCTCTTCAATGGGCTGCAGCTCGCCATTCCCCATATTTACACCATTTACACGGGCTCCAGCCTGGGTGGCCTTGCAATATACCTCTACAACAGCATTTTCACCCTGTTGTCATTGGCTCTGGTGCTCCCACTCATTGACTGGTTTGGCCTCAGGTACGGATATCTTGATGGGCACCAGCACGAGCGCGACACTGCTCAGGACCGCAAGTTCCAGTCGGCCCCGTTGTGCCTTGTTACTTTGAGCTTTCTCCGTCCTATCATGCCGCTCTTCCTCACCTCCCGCATCGACCAACTTCCCCTATCACCCACCCTGGTCTGGTTACCCGTCAAGATGGGGATATATACAATCGTGTTAGACTTCTGGTTCTACTGGCACCACCGGATCTCGCACGAGGTGCGCATTATGAGGCGACTGCATCGCACCCACCACCTCTCCACGCACCCGTCCGCCGCGATCTACGTCCTTTACGACGTCCCCGACGACATTATCACCTTCATTATCATCCCGCTCTTGACGCTCGAGACTCTGCGGATCATCGCCCTGCCGCTGAGCTTCTATGAGTGGTCCGTCTGTTCCCTGGCCGTCACCGGGGTCGAACTTTTCGGCCACTCCGGCCTTCCCATCTATGGGACTGCGTTCACGCCGGGCATCTTCACCTGGCTGCTGCGCTATTGGGACGCCGAGCTTTGTATCGAGGACAACGACCTTCATCATCGCTTGGGGTTTGCGAAACGTAGCGGGAACTACGGGAAGCAGACTCTTCTCTGGGACCGTGTGTTTGGGACTTGTCTACCGCGCGTTGAATGTACTTCCGGGAATATTGATTTTGAGAGCCCGATTTGCCTATTTTCGGACGTTTGGTGCCTGCTGTGAGAAGAATGCAAAGGGAAAGGGATATGAATGGCATGGCTCGAAGAGTGCCTAGTACTTTGTACAGCTGGTGTATGTCTTGGGCACGACCGTAGTCCACCTGGGCTCGACGTGCAGTGTTCTTTGCATCAGAAACCCCGCCACTTTCCAGTACTGGAGTTGCCTCAGACATTTTATGGAGATGATTACACCAGGATAGAGGCGGTCAAGAATACACATAATCTATAATACATTTACAGATGCACCTCGATTGCAAGTGGGTGTTAGATAAATAAAGCTAGAGAAGCGATGTGTCGTGTCACAAGGAACTTATACTTATGTTATGGCTCGGCTGGGTAGATACTCGTCACATTCACTCAAATAGTCCGTGCTCTCTTATGAACTACATGTAATAAGGGCAGAGTTGTACTTCATGAAGCCCGGATCAAATCCGCTCCTCGTTCAGCTGCCGCATACACGGTTGCCATTATATCAGAGGGAAAACACTGGCATCACCAGACTGAATGGGCGGCAAAATGAAATACCACTGGGAGAATGATAGAGTAAGGCAAATATTTTTCGGGGGATTATATACGTATACATTCCTTAGTAGTCGAAACTTGGATATAAGTCCTTATCCAAATCCAGTGGTTTAGTTTCACAGGAAATAGAAAGATAATACAATGGTTAGAAGGCCAACACTCGTCTTAGTACCCCCCCCTCTATTTTTTTATCTTTCGTTTCCTGTTTCTAAGGAACACTGTCTTGTTTTCTACTCCATCATATACATGGTTTAGTTCTGCATTTATTACGTTGAATCAATGCACTGTTAAGCAACTTGTCTATAGTTACATTCTGTATTGTATTTATCCTCCTGTTAATCACTCAATCTCCTTTCATCACCCAGAGCATCATACCAATCCAGGAAACTGCAGCCACCACTGTTATGATAGCAGCACCAGCACGATCTGCCGTCCCTATTTCCCTAGGGGTCGTATGGTTATCCTGCGGGTCCTGACTGTCCGATCCAGAAGTTGGGTCGCTTTTGCTAGTGCCCCCAGTGTCCGCTGTCAATGGTCCCTGCTCCTTGTGTTTGCCGTTGAAAGGTTCCATAATCGCTGAGAAGATACTTAAAGCACACATTTCTTCATGCATGCCTGTAGTCCCGTCAAACGTATCCAGATACCATCGCTGACCACAGTGCTTATGATCAGCGAGACCCGTACACTGCTTAGCCGCCCCTATGGCTGACTGCTGCAATAGTGGCATTATTGTATCTGCTGTGTAGGGCATAATCGAGGCCACGAAGACCAACCATGAGGATACCAAACTCTTAAATGTATCTTGGTTGCCGTCACACTCAACCGCGCCTTTCGATTCGCAAGCGACTTCAGACATAATCTTGCCTTTGAAAAAGCGGCGGATCGTCGAATTCAATAGGTTATCGGCAATGCCCTTCCATTTATTTTCAGTTGTCTATATAGTATGTCAGCAGGTTCGCTTAAACCATGTTGGGGAAGTGGCCCGACTCGGACAGCCCACATTTCTCGTACCAAGTTATACATGTATGCAGCACCGCTTAAGTAGATACCATAGTTGTATGACCATTGATCTCTACCGGGGCTCTTACACTGGTCGTTTACGCTGACGGTGTCGTAAACCGACCAGGTAGAGTTGTCTATCAAGGGAACCGATACACTCCAGTCCCAGACCTTCTCTGCCCATTCCGCATAGGTGTGGTTGTCTTTGAGATATCGGGCAAGGCGGCCAGATAATTGGAAAAGTCCGCCATTAGAAACGGAATTCTTTAGATTGTAGCCTCCATTCAAGAGAACCCGCTGCCATCGTAGGCCACCATGGCAATTTGTGGTATCCCATTCTCGAACTTGGGTGTTAAATACGCCTTGGGCCAATGACACCCAGGACGGCTGATCGTCTTCCTCAGGGAAATTCAACTCAGCCGCAGTCATTGCGGCCAAACCCCAAAATACCTGATCATCATTGCCCAGGAACTGGGAGTAGTTATCGGGCAAGTAATCATTATGCCCCTTCTGCCAAAGGAGAGCCTGTCGAGTAACATCATTATAGGATGTATCGCCCGTCCAGTACCAATATTGCACCAGGGCCATACACATTTCACCACCGGTCCACCAGGTGCCAGGCAACTTGCCAGGAATCTGCCCAGATTCGTTGCCGTGATAATACGACATCATATTGAACGCGGCCGTCGCAGCAGCATTTTTAATCGATTCTGCCAGAAGAAATGTTAGCCCAAGCCGTGAGGTGGCCACTCCTGCATTTAGGAAACCGAACGGACCGGGATCGTTGATATCAAGCGGAATCCCCTCCGCAATTCCTTGGAAAGCCGTAAACGCTCCCAAGGCAATAATCAAAGAGCGTATCATCGCACTGTTTGCTCGTGTCACTACCGACACGACAGTCGATATGACTCAAGATCCACGCTCCTCAGCCCGGAAAGAAAATCTCAATACAGGAGTCTCGTCTTTGGCTGTTTCCTTTGCAGCTCACATGGGGTGGTATGATAGCGGAGGCATCGCATTTAGTCCATCCACGTGCTTATTTCTCGGTTTTAAATTTAACCATTCGCGATTAAACACGGGACACAAGCTAAGGGGCTACGTAATGGTACCCCGCTGCTCCAGTTTGCTTACTTCAAGCACTTGTCGCTTAGTTCCGAAACTTGGCCAGTGATAAGGCGACTACTCATGCAATCCGGGGTCACCGCTGCCACTAATGTCCCTGGATCATCATTAATAAGGCGAACTTCTTCCGGTCGGACAACAAACGGCCCCCGATAGGCTGTTCGTAACACTGAGCTACCATGAGTGGATCAAGGGAATGTCCCGGACATCGGCCCCTATACCACTCCGAGAGTGATGGGGATGGGGATAAACTGAATTCAAGCCCTATAACAACACACCTGGCCAGAACGGGAGGCATATCATGGAGCATGGAGGAATGAGACGGCTACTTATAAACTAATTATCCATGTAGGAATGTACAGAAAATCAATCGAACATGTCCAACACTGATGTTACGAGCATTGCTTACGTGATAAGACCAACGGCACATCCATTTTGCATGGTTACATCTGAAAGAGGGCTGTGCATGTTGCGCCGAACTATTTTTTTTTTTTTGGTTGTTAGGATACTTTACATGTCAACAAAACACCAGGCGCTTGGTATGTACCTTATGGTGTACATGTAGACCAAGTAATGTTTATGCCCAGCAGGTAATGATTTCATTATCCCAGGCCTACCCTATTCCATGTGGGATAGGGGGTTAGACTGCGGTAAAATTCGTCATGGGTCATCTTCGCGCATTTATGTGTCGATACAATAGTACATTAATAGTGTATAATAAAAAAAAACAACTGCGCTATTGTTCAGACAGCCAAGCTACACGTCTCCAATGTGTCAAAGAATTCCGCGTCTTGGCATAGATAAGCTTTCCAAGAACCGTTAATCATTGACATATATAATAGTGTGGTCTGGAGGCAAATATCGACCTCAAGTATAATTAATGGCTTAGGGATAGCAACTTGATGGTATGAATTGATCATGAAGTTGATTGCATGCAGAGGAATTATGAGATACTGTTCGATACTTGGCTAGTACCGAATAGGAAGGCATATGGTATTCTTAAGAATTATTTTAACGGATTATCTATGGTCTGTTGGTTATATTAATCAATATACAAAGTAATATGATCATTCTGATTCTGCTCGATTCATTCTCTTGGCAATTTTTTCGCCTTGGTGTAGAGAGCCTTTATAACCCCTCTTCGTCATCTGATTCCGGTTGTTATCCCTTATTCATCATATTATGACATACCCCCTTAGATTCAAAGATTCCTCTTTTGACCTTGAAATTATTCGGCTTTAATTTGACGCTCTTGATTTGGACTTCACTCTCTGAGACCTAGTTGGTCCACGAATGCTTTGGACTTCTGCTCTGGGAGTGGCTTGGTTAGTCTATCCGCTAACATCTCGTCTGTAGACGTATAGCTAACTTGAATTCTTCCTTGTAGAGCTTGCTGCCTGAGCCAGTGACTATGGATATAACATGTCGGAGCTTCGCCTGCAATTAATCACTATTTTTATAAGCCGAATTGTTCGAGAATTATTGCATAATACTAAATATTTTGGTGTTAATCGAGTTAAACTTTTAGCTCTTCAAACAGTCTGATAGTTATAATAGAGTATAGCTTTCCCGGGCCTATACTTTAAAACCTGGCACGCTGCTATAGCCTCTAAAGCTCAGAGATTATAGAATCTCTATACTACTCTTCTTTTGAGAGTAGACTTCTTTAATTTCCTATAATCTATTACTAGTATCTATAAGGTGCAGGGAGAATCAGGTTACTCTATAGATAATATTTAAGGATAAATTAGTATATAAGTATATTCAATACAGCGAGAAAGCCATCTTAATTAACTTAGGTCTATTTATTTCCGTAGAAATAATAAATAACTATCCTAAGCTTCACAGGAAGATCCTTATAAACATATCATCTATAGCAAGAACATCTCCACCGTTAGCTTTAGACACGAACGGTGGTCTTGTCAACGTCGAGGGTCTTCCACAGAAGGTAAAGATAGTCATCGCGACGGTCCTCGTTAATGTCAGATAACATGTCCTGGAAGCCCATGTCTCTAAGAAGAGTATTAAAAGACAGCGGGTCCTCAGAGCGGTATAGCTGGATATTAGTGATCTTATTAGGATTATTATCCTGCACCTGGGGGAACAAGTAGCGGTACTTGCCACCGGCACCGATAGCAAAATCGTCACGGTCCTTGTTGATGTCATTCTGAATGACGATCCGCACGTTAGAAGCAGCTTCCTCCACCTTGGTAGACCAGACGGGGACCAAATAGACAAAGCTATTGATGATCCCTGGAGATGAAGTTCATCGCTAATAGTGGACTTTGATATACAGCATTTCCGGAAAACAGTGCCACCACTTACACACTCCTTTGTTTCCCAAACACGAGTGCCAAGGCAATGTTAACCTACAAGAGAATCGTTCTATGGGTATATAGGGACAAGCAAAACCAGTTACACCACCTACCGCGCTCCTGCTCTTTCAAATACCACTGCCAAGACACTAACCCCACAAGGTGCACGCACACAATATGACCCACTCGACATCATCTTAATATACATAATTACCTGTTGCCTATGTCTAAGATTATTTTTTGAATAGCATGTCCCAGACAGTTTAGAGCCTTTCTTTACTGGCCGGGGCTCCGTACACGACCTTCCGCAACCATCACCTATAAGACTTGAAGACCCACCACCTCCACTGGAAAGCTAATTGAGTTACAACTATAAAATTTGAGTTTGAAAGAAGAATTTCCTAATAAGCATCTATTACCACTTCACCGTAGTAACCTACGTCAAGGTTCGGTCATTATCCATTAAAAACATGTGGTAACTACTAAATCCGTACTCTAAGCATCATCTATTCGTGTAGAGTAGATATCTTTGATCTGCCAGTCTTTTATTGCCCCAATGAAAGACGCGAAAGCTCGTCTGCATACTTTCTCTCGCCCGGCAGTAATACGTAATTGACTAGGATCAATATAAACCCAGTACTACTCTCGCTACGTATAAGTATGTTCGTCTTCCTTTGTAAAATAGTAAAATTTTGTCCTTTGTCCATTAACCTGGATTATACCGATTCAGATACCATTCCTAATTACAGTTAAAATTCATCTCAGTGATCTAGTAACTCTATACTACTGCAAAATGAAGTTCTCCACTGTCTTTCTAGCAACCTCCGTTGTCCTGTCTGGAGCAAGCGCTAGAACACTTTGGGCAGATTTTGATTTAACTTATCAGGTTTGTTGGAAAGTTTGTTGGAACTTTATACCTCAATGCCCTGATGGCTGGGTAAGAGCATAGCCATTTTTATTCTTCCTGGAACATGGCTAACACTTAAACCACAGTATTCTAATAATTTAGGGGTAAGTGCATAGTCATCTTTATTCTTCTTAGAATAACGCTAATCCACAAGCCACAGTCTAGTGAACATGTGAGATTCAAACTTACTAATAAAATATTATATTCTGAGGAATCTGCTAATACAGTATCCCAGCCTTGTTGGACTTGCTGCAAAGCCCCTGACCTTTGAGGCAACGACGAATTATATAAGTGGCACTAGTTTAGTGACCCAGTTTTAATCTCTCGGGTGTTATTGAATATCTGGAATGAAATATGGAAATAATCCTGTTTTGGAGGATAGAGTACCGGTGCTGGGAAGCAGATTGTACCTTACTTGGCATTGGTATTATTTAATTCTCCTGGGTCGAATAATAAGCTAAGTTGTTTTGCTACACATGTCTATTTTCTAGCAATGTGCTGGGAAATATTGTTTCAGCCTATCTTTCTAAACTGCATTCCCCTGTAGCGAATTAATAGGTCAGTCAGGGCTTCATCCGCAAAAATATCGCAAACAACACCTACACCGACCGGTACAAGTGCCGCACGTATCTATCCTGCGACAAAGCCGCCTCTTGTATAATCGCCATCGTTGCGTGGTATTTTGTAAATTTGATATATTCGAAGCTAGAAAGCGCACGGAGTGCAATAGAAACGATTGTGAAGACAATAATGGAAATCTTAAGGAATGCAGTCCTAGGTGGATTTCAGTATGTAGAGGTCACTTTAAACCACCGCTAGGTGGGGGGTCAGCAATGTGACGGGTATTATAAAGCGCGGGCCATGTGAGACCGGATTACTTTTTAAAATAGTTTAGTGCGGCTGAGCACCATGGCTTAGGAGAAGAAGGAAGTGTATAACTGGTGACACTGTTTTCCAGAAATGCTGTATGCTCGCTAAACTCGTCTAGCAAAAATAGTTGCATTTCCAAGAGATACAATCCAGGTTTTTCTAGTAGATGGTTAAGAAGGGCTTTAATCATAGTAGATGTTATGTGTCGTAGCCATCCCTTTTTTTTATCGGAGGGGCCTTGATACTGCCGAATAATTTATGGTTTAAGCGGATTCTGATTATGGCACGCTTGCTGCAGCTAGCAGTCTTAGCTATTTAAGATATTATGATCTCATCGCTGCATATTATATCACGAATGAATTCAAGTGTGGATTGGAGCAAATTAGGCGCAAATTAGCGAATTGACATAGAGTTAAGTAAGTAGAAACCTGGTTAATGTTAGTAAACATGGCCATAGTCATATAATACTACCTATATTCCGTCCACCGACTTCGCGATCCTGTTCTTGATCTCCTCTCAGAGAGGAATATTCTTCAAAACTAGTGATTAGAAATTTTATAGCTTCCTATCAAGATATTTCACGACATCCATGTTAGTTTATTATGTGTCTTTTGTTCATCCACATGGAAAAGACTGTTTGTGATCAAAAGATAATCTCGAAAAGATAAGTGCAGAATTCGAGCTGGTGCCCCATCGTTGTTTGATATGTGAAGGACTGGATGCAAACGATCTAGCAACTCGCTGATCTCATCTGCTGAAGTTTGCAGAAGCAGGGCAAGAGATTCAATGGAGAGTGGAGCAGCAAGCAGAATAACAGCCACAACAATATCCTGGAATTCTTCCGTATACCGGTTCGTTCAGGTCGATGCCGTTTGATGGGAAGGGGGAGTTGATTTCGCAGACTTTGAACGCGTCTAGTTCGTTGACTGGAAGTAAGATGTCGGATCGCTAATTACCTTGATAGCTATTATATGCGGGGAATAAGTTATCTTCGGTAAATTTCTGTATCCACTATTTACTAATACTATTAGCACTAATATCTAGTTAATAGAAGAAAGAAAAAGATTATATCCTTAGAAAATCCTCCTGTTTCTCCGACGACATCCGTGATAGAAAGTCTGCCTCCTTATTAACAACCTATCTTTCTACGATATTAGTTAAGGCAGCTAAGAGTACGATATAGAACTCCTTTAGTAATACTAAGAATTTATTTAAAAGTAGGATCGGGTGCGGACACATAGATCTTAGGTAGTATATCTTAAGAAGCATACACTCCCACTCCTAGATAGCTAAGAAAAGCCGAGTTAAAGACCTCCTTACTACGCTTCCGATCTTCATAAGAAGCAAGGGTTCCTAAAGCAAGAACACTGGCCTTTCTCAATACCTCCAGACAGATCTGCGGCATGCGAGAAAGCGGATCGTTGCTTCCCATGGTGAAGGTGGGCTGATGAACAGGCCCATGAGCTGATTCAAAACTAGTAGACCTTGATAAAGTGGCATGCTGTGGATACGAAAATGAGTAGTGGAACAGCCATCTGTACTAACTCGTTGATTACATCTTCTCTAGAACAAGCCGGGGGAAGTAAGCTCTTATCCGGTATATTTTAACGCTCGTGCTTGAGGAACAGGCGGATGTCTTCTTCAACCACTGGGGCAGGAATCTCATGGAGAACCAGATCATGATGGTTTGTTTCCTGTTTGAAACCAAGGCGAATTGGAAGTTCAGGTCTGCTCGTTAAAATAACTCGGCCTGCATGGTCCGCATTGCCTGCGCCGCGTATTCCTCCGAGCCACTAATCGCCCATGACAGAGCGTTTCTGTACGCAGCCAGCGAATCATGCCGTTGGGCGGTGCATCCAACGTCCGGCCTGGAGTAAGTGTCACACTTCACAACCTCATGCGACAATGGGTCTCTGGGGTGGTGTCATAAACTTGTCCCACTGAGCATGGCATCGTAGACGGCCGCCCATAGCTGCTTGCCGTCGTCAACCTTCTGTCTAACGAAGTCCAGTTGAGGCCGGCTGACCATGGCGCCGGGATGAACCCATTTCTACGGCGCCAGATCCGGTGACGAGTACACTGGCGACAGCGAGTGCAACGGCTTTTCTGAGCAACATGGGGCGAGATGACCGCCTGATTGAGGCCCAAGCACTCGACTCGTAATAAATTTCCCAGTCGAGAGTGGACTCTTGTGCCAGTGCCTAAGGTCGGGCTGTCGAAATGCGCACTTTCTGTGCTCCTGCAAAATGATGTCGGGTGGACATGGTAATTCCTAAAAACGGGTCGAAGAATTGAGGGGCAGCAAGTGGGGGGGTGTTTGGGGTTGTAGATAGGATACCAAAAAAGAGCCTGGCTGAATAACTGGCCGAGTGATCCTCTGACGTGCGAGACATTAGCGTGAATCTTGGCGACCTTCCGGCTAGCACACCGCGGGTGAGCAAGGATGTACCGAGAACACACAATGGGCAAGTAATATTGATGACGGTAGAAGACGTCTCATATTCCGAGATATGACCCCAAAGTCCCAACTCGGCAACGGTTGCGGTCCGGGGCACGTCGGCGGAGGGTTGGTAATGACGATCTGAAAACCACGGCCACTAATAAACTATAAATCAAATCCTTTTGGTCGCCGCCCAGACCTTCGTCGCAACACTTACCCGTCTAGGACATTTAGATTCTCGGAAGCCTTCCTCGCTGAAAGGGGCACCCGAGGTTATTATGATTATATATTCTGAAGATGCCAATCCATCACATGCGAAGGGCTGGGCACAGTAGACCAAACCAGGTTATAAAGGTCCCGGAATACCCCAGTCATGCAGTCCCTACCCCCCCTTCCCCGCGGTGAGCCTTGAAGCGACATCTTTACCATGGCTACTAGTGGGCAGAACCCCAAAGACTCGATGAAGTCCACCTGGCATTCGCAGGACGGCAGCCAGTGGACCACGGCGCACTGGATTCTCAAAGTGCTAGGCCTCGATTCGCCCTCCTCTGATCTGGATCAGGTCACCCCTGTGCACAAGAAGACGGACAAGGTCCCATACGCTCCAGAATGGCAGTTCCATCAATGGGTTCTGATCCACGCGGTTGTTCCACTGGTGGTCCATCATGTCTACGTGGACTACATGGGTCGGAACATGTCGGCCTTTGCGGCGTTTTTCTTCTACAGTATCGCCTTCAAGGCGATCGCCATCCATCAAGTTCATGTTCTTCGTCGTCTGGGCAATATACACGGTTTCTTCGACGGTGACAAGCACGAGCGCGATGGGATCCCTGATGTAGGCGTGAAGAAAGTGGTGAACTCGATCTTTTCCGTGTCCACATTTCGCCCGATGATGATCGTCTTCCTTGCCTACAATGCGCGCCAGGGCCCAAGCACAATCAACTGGCTATGGCTACCCCTCGAAATCGGTCTCTACGGGTTGATTCTCGACTTTTGGTTTTATTGGTACCACCGGATTATGCACGACTCCGATAACCTCTGGCAGTACCACCGAACCCACCATCTGACCAAGCACCCGAATCCCTTGCTCACAATATACGCCGATTCAGCCCAGGAGTTTTTCGATATCGTGGGAATTCCCATTATGACGTACTTCAGCATGAAGCTGATAGGCTTTCCGTTCGGATTCTACGACTGGTGGATCAGCCAGCAGTACGTTGTTTTCACGGAGATTTTAGGCCACACTGGCCTCCGCATGGAGGCCACCGCGGTATCAACTTTGACCTGGCTATGGAGGCTTCTCGATGCAGAGCTTGTAATCGAGGACCATGATCTGCACCACCGGAAAGGCTGGCGGAAGAGTCATAACTACGGTAAGCAGACTCGTGTTTGGGATCGCCTATTTGGGACCTGTCACCCTCGGATCGAGGGTCTCAGAGACAATATTGACTACGTCAACACGGTGTCTCTTCCGCTTGTTTAAATCCCGGAGAGGGAATTAATTTCTTGCTGAAGTCCATCTCCGATTTCGCCCCATCAGGCAACTTCAACGATGTATGCTGCTCAAGGATCCTAGAGGTCATATGGGAAGAATTGGAACTCCAATAGTAGGGCTGCGGTGAGGGAAAAATGGGTACTGAACCTACCGGAGTAAGCACGTTTAGTCCAGGAATAAGCTGTCTCCAAAAAGAACAGCTGACACTGGCAAACACTTGTTCCAAGGATCTCGGAGCCATTTGCATCATGATGGTTAAGAAGCGCGGATCTGGTGTTGATGGAGCGGGGAGCATTTGAGTACACCAAAAGCTCCAATTTGTGGGGGAAGTCCTTGATGGATAATACGTGCCTAGTAGTATGGGAGTTTATGATTTCTATTATGTATTAGATGACCAACATGAACCAGCTCTTTCATTGCTACCCACAGTTGCCCAAATTCTTCCCTCCGGCCACATCCTACTACAAGGCTCCTCAGCATGTTTCCCTTTTTAGATACCGCTAAGGACCTAGGCCTCACTAGTTTTACGGATGTTAGGATCGTGTATTATGCTATGCCGCATGACCGTCTGGCCCAGTAAGTCTCGCGTACGTTACAGAAGTAGTACAAGCGGCTCTTGCATGGATATTTATATCTAGAGGAAGCCATGCATATCTCACATTCATATGTCGGTTGAAAAGGCATTAAAACATGTAAAGACAGATCATGCTAATTAACGGCGGTAAATGGTAAACTCCAGGCACAGGAACACGAGGTAGGCAACCAAGAGCAGTACACCTGCATACCTCCCCAGTCCCAAAAATATGACAGCACAAAATACCAGAGAGGACACCCAAACTGCCACCAGCTCAAAAGGCACGAAATTATCCGCCGCTTGCACCTGATACCCCGCCGCCGCGACGACACCAACACAGAGCGTCAGCAGAAAAATGTTGCTTCCTGCCGTTGTCGCAACCATAATGCCGCCGTGGCCGCGGGAACCACTGAGGATTGCAACCAGTTTCTCTGGGAGAGTAGTGGCAAAGGAAACAACTGTCAGGCCGAAGACTGTTCCTGAAAGATGCAGGGATTCAGCGATGGTGACGGCGCTGTGGGAAAGGATGTATCCTGACAGAGAAAGCGAGATAAATCCGAGAATGAGTTGGAATATGTGGTAAGGAAGGCTCCTGTTTTGTCTACTTTCTTTGTCCGTTGATGATAGCGCATGCTCATTCTCGATGAGAGGAGAGGTCTCGGAGACAGCGGCAGGATTGACGGATTCACTGTCATCGCTATCACTGGATTCCCCATCGCTATCGCTGTCTGATAGTTCTGGGGGTGAGGCTACGCCCTTGTAGATAGCGTAAATGATAGAGACGATGTAGAGAGCGAATATGGCAATCAAGACCCCACCTACGATCTGGTTTAATTGGTTGAAGAATACCAGCACCACGAAGAGCGTCGTAACCACGAATAGCAGGGCTGAGTATATCTTCGCGCTGCGGTCAAACTCCAGACCCTGAGGGTAAAAGAGAAGCCCCAAAGAAAAGGCGCCAAGAATATTGGAGATAGTCGAGCCCATGACGTTCCCAAGGGCTAGGGGGCTGCGATGCTGCAAGATGGCGGAAACCACCACAGCGAGCTAATTAGGGGGTTAGACAAGATAGATATTGGATCGGATTATACTGAACTGCAGACCTCTTCCCATTCAGCGCCAGCTGTCAAGAGCGCAATAACAGTATGTGAGATGCCCAGGCGCCGCCCGACAATGACGGTGTGGTCGATAAACTTATCTGCACCGTAGTCAAGGACAAAAACGCCTGCAATCAAAATAACAACATTAAAACACAAAGTATCCCAATCCATCAATGTTTCTAAGTCTACTTCATGTATGTCGAGAGCATTGGAAAAATTAAAAAAAAAAAAAAAAAAAAGGGCTGAGAGTTATAAGATGAAAAAATTAATAGGTCTTGAAAATCTTTTTGCCTGTCCTGGACCGCCTTCCATGCTGTGGCAGAAATGGGCTTGGCAAAGAGCTAATTAATACGCCGAGTTTAGTTAATTAGTTAACTATTAGATCCTTACAATAAGTATTTAATAGATATTTATAGATACCCAATAATTAAAGATAGATATTAAAATAATATCTGTATCCGCAAGATCGCGGATACAGATTCAAGCCAAATCCCCAGCCACGGATTTGCCGCAGCCTACGCACGTGTATGTAAGTATGTTGAGCATAAAAACATACAACAGCCGGGATTCGCTGGTGGTCACCCACCCAACTACTAACCGGCCGGCGTGTGGCTTAAGTACGGCTGAGCGGACGGGAAGCCCTGTTCTCCACACCCTGTGGTCGTATGTACTTGAACGTATTCAGAAATGGGTGATACAACATGGAGACAAATAGGAGATATAGCCCTAAATAGTTCCCATGTGTCGTCACTGTTTACGAGAAGCTGTACTACGATAGGGCGGGTCTTAAGATCCTAAAGAGTAGAAAAGAAACACGAAATAAATGGATTCTTAGCGATAATTTCTCTTCAACAACCCAATAATCGTAATCCCCGGGTATTAAGCCTCCTCTACAATCGGCAATCTACTACCGTAGTATTCCTTATCTTTCACGTCGCGAGAGGGTCTAGACAGCATCCGGGAGCGAAATTTTCGACGTGTCTACTTGAGCAAATTAGCAATCCGCCTTATCATTTTGGAAGTGCCAGATATTACCAGCTGAGAACCAGCTCTCTTGTGGTATAGACTCTGTACAAGATTGGCCCCTGTGATGGCGAATCCTAAAAAGCATTCTCGGAGGGAAACATCGGTTACAGAGGACTGGGCCTTGGAGCTGATAGCTGGGGATATAGCGAAGCGGTTATCATCCACACGCTTAACGAACCACGTTCTCTCGTAAATACTAAAAAAGCCGTAGCGGACGTGGTGGTCGTCCATATAACCTGCCAGCTGTCCTTTGGGCACTTTTAGCACATAGAAAGGTATCAAATCTACCAATCTTCTGCGTCATGAACTGCTCCCATGACTGTTTCTTTGCCGGCTCGAATTTCCAGTACGTTTGACCTCTCCCACACCCTGAATGGCATGGGACTTGGTGTCTAGTATGACGAGGTCAGGCACAAGGTTGCTTCCTGGGGCCGCCTGCATCTCGGCTTGCTTCCGCTTGGCGTCCTTCTTGGCCTCGACCTTCTTCTCTTTCTTGCTCTCTACGAGCACCCGGTTGACCCCATGCTGCGAGTCCCCAAAGCGGACACCTAGGTTAAGAAGGCTGGCTGATTCTCCTACGGGGTGCAGGGAGTTACTGACAAAACGACCCTGCACCCCTATTTCGTTGGCCACGCCAAAATGCTCTTCGGGCACGACGGGCACAAAAGATTGGAATTGCCCACAGTAAGGCGCGAGAAGACTTTTGATGTCTTTTTTAAAATCTGGCCAGTCCTGTATCTCCTCTGGCTGCAGGGAGAATTGAGAAGAACCGGGTTTAAGGGTCCGGTACCCTTCGTAGCTAATTAGGTCTGGCAATGGCGACCATAGGCGCTGTCGATGCTCCAAAGGCAGTAGTCGAGACGACATGTTGCTATCAACGCCGTCGATTGAATTGATATGGCGAAGAACTTGAGGTTTGCTGTAACATAGACCGTTAGATTACGAATCCATAGGACTATCAGGCTACGGCTACATAAGATGCTGCTACGCATAATGAATTCCTGCGACGAAGAAGGGAACAAGAGGTGAATAATTCTTGTAATGCCCTATCATAACAATGCTCTGATATTGTATAAGATTGGGTTTGAAAAATAATGAAGGTTTGTAGTGAAGGAAGTGCCAAGTGAATGGTAAGGATGTGGTCATCTTGACGGGAAAGTTCCGAACTTCGAAATCCAATAACTCGACAAACCTCACTTTCGACCCCCACTCTTCAACCTACGAGAAGGCATTTGATACCAATTAGACAGTCAGATTATCATGTGGAATTTCAGTTTGGTGGGACGCACGATTAGCCTTAACGGGAGAACACTCAAGATCGAGGAACAGTTGTCGGAGGTGCTGGACACAAGAGTCGGCCAGCGCAATGCCCTCATCAAAGCCAGAAATGTGAAGAATGATATTCTTTCTCTGATAAAAATACGCTATGAGCTGGACCCGAGCTTTTTCTATTTCAACGATGATGAGAAGAAACAGACGAAGGAGGATGCTTGGTATCACTTTTGCGACGAGGTCGACGCTGCCAGGCTTCTGAGTAATGCCGGACTCGGTCCAGAATATCTTGACCACTTTAGCCGAACCCAACCATCGTGGATGGTCTTCCCTGGTGGATATACCGATTTCCTGGTGATGAAAATGCCCCGGGTAAGAACCTCAACGAAATCCAAGATGAGCTCACCGATCGCCAGCTGGCGAGCATACGGACGCAGCTCGCGCATATTTTGGAGTGAGTTTAATTAGTCCCTTCTATCATTTTATATACCTCGCTTATATATCCTGGGCTCTTAATCACAGAACATTGCACCAGACGGGTTGGACATTGAGCCAGCAACACCCCAGCTATTTGAATTACGACGTGCGCACCGATAAGCTCTATCTGATCGACCTGGCGGACCTTGAGTTCACCGACCCCAACAGCTACAAGTCGCTCCCGATCGATGAGAAGAGTCCTTACGTCGAAGCGTTCAATATTTGGCGGGCTCCATATCAAAAACCCGAGAGAGTTCCTGAGCAAGCAGGAAACCTGCCATCATCCAAGAGGCCCGTCGGGAAGAACCCACCATCCGACAAGATCAAGAAGGAAAACAGGCCCCCGCGGAGGCATTGAATAGCAAGCAATCTGGAATAGTGTATTTTTTTTTGAAGTAGCGGGGAGAGATCGAGGGAGGACATAGCTCAAGCGATAGATAATATTACGCGGACTGCTTGGAGCTTGCTCTCTCACCTCTATCGCTGACTGACTCTGCTATCTTCGGCATGTATAGTTTCGACCGCTACCCATGTATGAACGGACGAGTTCTGGATGAAAAATTAATTTTTTATACTAAAGTACAATTTTATTCAGGTTTTTATTCTGCATATATATCTAGTGCCAAAAGGAATCATTTACGAGGGAGATGGTTAATTACTTTACGGATGCTTAAGAAAACCCCAGAATGATAAACCTGGACAAAATAGAATAGTATCGAATCATCTGACATGAACTGATTCAACATTCGGTATCCCAGATCTCCGTGATCCGTTGATCCTGCGATGAAGTCATCAAAGGGGCAGTGTAGGTCAGGTGATATTCAATATAAATATGAGCTGCAAACCCCCATCTCTTTCATAGCTAGATAGAGATAACAAGCACCTTTTCTCCTAATCACAGCCTGAGTTCATAGGTCAAAGCTCATAAATTGTTTTAGTGATGTAGGAATACATGGAGAAGCATTTGCCTTTGCACACAGCTGTTATGCATGCAGATTTATAGTCTCGACTGAAGAAAAACTCTTACAGGAAGCACTGTGGTTTTGGCACAGTCATTGCGAATGATTGACAACACAATTTACAAGATGTCCAGTGGGTAAGAAAGGAGGAGAGGTCGGAGGTGCTTAATCGAATGCAAGTTGCAACAATCTAGGGATGGGATGGTGGGAGATTAACTCACTAATGGAGTTTCGTTGATTAGCCAAGCGAGATAACATGTTGTCCAATCAATGTGTACAATAGCTTAAATCGTATGGTAACAAGAGCCCTCCATAAAGGGTATGAGAAAAGGTTCAAGACTGTCGCCGCTCTATCCCCAGAAAGAGGACGAATCGCCGAGATGTACTTCCATCCTTCCAACCATCTGGTACATCTGAAGGCTTGGCATTGGCCAGTGGAGCCAGGAACTGTATTTTCCCAAAGGTATATAATTTACAAATCTTTCATCTTTCCACAACCCACACACACACACACACACACACATTGTAATCTCAATATAATGCATATTTGGGGAATCTAATGGCGGCATCACTCCTCTCCATGACGTATTGTGTAATACTAAATATATGATTTCCGAAGAGAGTCAAGTACATACGACCACAGGGTGTGGAGAACAGGGCTTCCCGTCCGCTCAGCCGTACTTAAGCCACACGCCGGCCGGTTAGTAGTTGGGTGGGTGACCACCAGCGAATCCCGGCTGTTGTATGTTTTACTTAATGTTTTTTTGCTCAACATACATGTGTGTGTGTGTGGTGTCTTGTCTGTGCCGGACCTGCATTGGAGGGTGTGCGACTACTCTCTTCCTCCATCTCCTTCCTGACGGACATTCTCCTGCCTTGTATAACTACCTGAAAGGCACCGCCCAGCGGGGAGCTAAATCTTCTGGATTGCACGCAATGCATGTCCTCATAGGATCGTAAGTAACCAAGTATAATATGGGCCCGAGCTAACTAACCCATATAGATGGAAAGGATAATTCAATGGCTGATAGTACCGTTGCTCAGATGCCGAGGGAGGCTAGTGGTCCAGCAGCTTCACGCAGGACTCATGTCCTCCAGGTTCCGCGAGCTCCACGCAGAATTCATCATCTCCTCCAGCTTTCGCGAGCTCCAACGCCGATCTGCCTTTTGTGTCTCTGATACTAGCATCCGCCCCTTTTTCCAGCAGGAATTCCACCACTGCAGCCTGTCCCCGCCAGGCTGCCTCGCACAGCGCATTCTTCTCATCTGGATACCACGGGTCCCCCACAATATACGGGTTGATGGGGACCTCATCAATCGCCGCGCCCCGTTCCAGCAGGAACGCTACCATCGCAACATGTCCCCCGCCCGCCGCCCTACTCAGTGCGGAACACCCCTTGAACCCCGCCCCGGCATTCAAGAGCACATCAGCCACCGGGATCGAACCAGTAAACGCCGCCATTTCAATCGCGTTCTTAAATGGGTTTTCGAAGCTCTTTGAGTCAGGCTTGGCACCGCGAGATAGCAGGAATTGGACTAGCTCGACATCGCCCTCCCGTGCCGCCACACTGGTAAATAAAGCCCGTTAGAAAACCCTTCCTATGAAGTAAAGAAAAAACGAGAGATTCAACCCCAGCTGGGCTTACATCAGAGCGGTGTCACCGTGGCTGAAACTCGAGTTGATGTCCCAGTTATGAGCAAGGATGCAATCTATGATAGCTGTGTGCTTTCGGTGTAGAGCTTCTAGGATTGGATCTATATTAAGTTAGGGTTTAGGGAAGCTAAGTAAGCTTTTTTTTTCATCAAGAAAGGTGTGCAGGTGCTGAAGATGTACTGACCCAGCGTTATTAAACAGCCGCTATCCAGGAGCATATCCAGCGCTGCAGGGTTATTACTGCGCGCCGCTGCGCAGCACGCGGCATCTATGGCCGGGGTGGAGGAATGGGTATAGCTAGTTAGGAACTGGGGGTTCTGCGCTATCTCAAGGTCCAAGAGATGGCGAAGCTTGTCCAGCTGGTCGGTTTGGGCAACGCTAACAAGATCCTCTTTCATCGTGATAGATTGGTCTGATTTTATGCCAGGTTAGGGTATAGAAAGAGGGCAGGAAGGGAAGGGGGAAAAGAGTTGACGTTCTCAAGAGTATTTATATCCTGAGGGTTGTCCCGGGCGGGGGCTGCTTATTAGTATTACTATATGTTACAAGCTCCGTAAAAGTTTACTAGGCAATACAAATATCTCAGAAATCAATCAATTCCCCTGTCTAGATGCTAGGAGCCAGTACTAAATCATATAATACATTTCCAGGCTGTTCCAGAAACACTATATGCCGCAGCCATCAGCTGTAGCCGTTCACCTCAGACCCCGATCTAAGATAGGAAGAACCCATCCCTTTAGTTTCTAATTCCCCCAGATCACCTCTTCGTCGTCATTATCTGGATTAACCCGAGTCACTTTGGTAACGGCCGAGCTGAGGTTTGGCCACCCGTATTTATCCCACCCACTACCCTTTTCCCAGTTAGTGCCCTTAAGTATTGCTAGGTAGCATAACCACCACCTCGCCAACGCATAACTCCGCCATTGCCTGGGAGGCGCGCCTATCTACGACTATGCGATCTGCGCCCTCCACTTTTCGTACTAATCGGGATCTCTCCAATTCATATTGAGAATTCGGTACCGGCGGCGACTTTCCGGCTTATTCCGCCATTGTGTCGCTTTAGCTAAGTAACCCGGACGAGGTCCAGAGTAGAAAAGGCAGGAGTCCTTCACTATCTTATCTTTGATCTCTTCCTTGATCCTAGCGATGCTGGGTACGCCGTCACTACAGCTAAGTTCATCGGCATCATCTCTAGCGGGTACTCGGTTAGAACAGGTTCAGGATTTAGTTCGACAGGTTCAGAATGCCAAGACAGGATTTCTGATGCCTGAGCTAAATCATATAATCTGAACTTATCTAAAGTCCTAATTCCTAAACCTGTCTAAGATACGCTGAACCTGTCTGAGCTTAAACACGTGACTTAAAGTATCTCTAAATACCCTAAAAAAGAAATATATATATACTCTGTTTCTAAAGACCCTAAGAACCCTCAGGACCCTAACTTGGAGGTGTAACGCTCAGGCAGGTTCACAATATCTCAGGCAGGTTCAGGATCTTGGTACTTTGAACTAGTTTAACCTCTGTCGGCCGACAGGCTCAAACAGGTTCAGAGATTTGGCCTTGGCGCTCTGAACCTGTCGCACTAAATCCTGAACCTGTCCTAACTGCGACCCTATCTTTAGTGTAGAGATTATTTTCTTCATCGGCATAGTCATCCTCTATCGCATTATCGTTCAGGTTTCTGGGAGGATGCTGTCCCTTGTCTCCCTTTCCAAGCTTGTCTCCCTTACCACCCTTGCCTCCCTTACCACCCTTGCCCTTTGGCTTGCAGTGACCCTTTGGCTTTTTGGGACCCAGAGTAGAGTCCGTTTTGTCGTTGTTCTTCTTGTCACCATGGCCAAATACTCCGCCGAGTCCATGTTTCTTATCGTCGGGTTTATTGTTGTTCTTCTTATCACCATGGCCAAATACTCCGCCGAGTCCATGTTTCTTATCGTCGGGTTTGTTGTTGTTCTTCTTGTCACCATGGCCAAATACTCCGCCGAGTCCATGTTTCTTATCGTCGGGTTTATTGTTGCTCTTCTTATTATCATGGCCAAAGAGTCCGCCGAGTCCATGTTTCTTATCGTCGGGTTTGTTGTTGTTCTTCTTGTCACCATGGCCAAAGAGTCCGCCGAGTCCATGTTTCTTATCGTCGGGTTTGTTGTTATTCTTCTTATTATCATGACTAGAAAGTAGACCTCCTATTCCATGGCTCCCTTTACCGCTGCCAGAGCGATGACTGCTAATTCCTTTACTCTTCCTCGGCAGAGCAGATGCTGTTTGGAAAGCAGATAGGAGGAAGAGACAAAGCAGCCCGAACGCCACGTGCCTCATCCAGAAGCCTGATATTTTCATTATAAAAAGCAAGAAAAGAGTGATTGGAAAATTCAAAAGAGAGTGATATACTAAGGATTGATTTGTGATAACGAATGAAGGAATAATGGGTAGACTGGATAGATTTTAATAGGTAATCTACGAGGTATATATATATAGATTCTAATCGGTCTCACTCCCCTATCTCTATTATCAGCTTCAGATTTACGTAAATCCAACAAGGCTCAAACATGTTGGTAAGTGATGTTTCGCCCGTGGGAGTTACAGCATGGTACATATTCCTGGTCCAACTTTCTCACATTAGGATACTGGCAAGGTACACATAGGTCAATACCTGTAGTGATAGGGGCAGGAGTGCTTAGTATTAGGTTTCCTGGGGCTAATCGAACTGAGAGTAGGTTGCATATACCCGCTAGCCAGGTAATAGAGAATAGCAAGTCCGGCCCCCCTGGAGCCTGAGCTCCTGAAACACATCCTTGACAGATCGCTCGCCCTGTAATTCACGCATAAAGATTTATTATAATACGACTACAAGTTCTGTTATAACAACGTGAAGGTGATCCGTTTCTGTGAGGGCAGTAAGACCTCTAAATATCTTATTTTACGTTCAAAGGCGTAACGCACGTTTAATAGGTAATTAGCCAGATAGATCCCTTTATCCTCCTAATAAGCGAGGCTCAGCCCTATCTACAGGGCCTCGGCCTATTACAATTCACGGCCCTTGTTGGCATAATAGGCTTCTACTTTCATATTCCCGGGCCAACCCCTGCCAATCTCTGGATTTGCCCCAAGTACTATCTGCTTCTTCTTTCCGCTCCTCTTTCCCTCCCTCTTTCTAGTGTCCTGTCCCCGCTGCTCGATATGTAACTCTAAGGGGCCTATTTTCTCTCATTTATCTTGTTTTATCTATATTATATAGATTCTGTAGCTTAGTCTGTCTTTTAATATATATCCCAATACATAGGCATGTACTTCTTAATTTACGACGATTATACTAATCTCTTTCATACTATTGCCCAGTAGAGAATTTTCTATTTATGTTTTGTTTATATAGAAAGACAAGGCCGTAGTTTAACCTGCTTTTAGCTGCAGCTATAGATCGAGCATGTTTTCTGTGATAGTATAGAGGTCATATATAACCTTGTATATATAAAATCCTAGTTTAAATATATCTCCCGTATTATTAGAGGGGGCTATGGAGAATAGGCTCCGCCCAGCTTCCGTTAGATATTAATAACTATTACTGGATGGCCTTGCATATTACCAAAGGGTCCCTTCCCTATCAAACCAAGCAGATCCCATAGCTGAACCGTCGTTAGATAACAGGAGGTGGTTATAGAAATTAGTATAGTCAACTGACATTGGTATATGGGCTAAGAGGTGGGACCTGGTCTTTGAATGAGAGCCACCACCGAAAACACTGAGGGATGGCCAGGGCTGGACCGGCGCGAATGGGGCGGAGCTTTAGCCAAAATTCCAGTTTAATCCCAGATCTCCACTTCCATTTATATAATTAAGTCTGGGGCCCACTAGCAGGGGGCCTAGATGATCCAGGTGGTCCGTGGAAAGGAACGTAGTTGGCCATTATTATTGGAGTCTAGTGATTGCAGTAATACCAAGGGAATTCCAGATATGAGAGACGAGGGCGCTACTGGGAGACTTTTCTAGGACATGCACGCCGCACCCTACACGGTGGAAAGCGGTATCATGTAAGAGGCCGGAAAGAGAAGCTCCAACATATTCTGAGTTAGACTGTATCTGGGCCGAATAACTGCATGTCGTGGATGCGTCCGCGTTTCTATTCCTGTGACTAGGTCAGCCTTTAGTAACGGTTTGTAACGATTTCGCCCCAACCATACTGAATTTATCTACGGATTGAAGCTTTTGATACCTCTAGATGCCCCTTGCGGAGAAAATTGGAAATGATATAATCGGCTGAATGAAAATCGTAATTCCTGGGACGGTGCGATGACCAGGATCAATTAGATAACTAGACGAAGTGTTCAAAGTCAGCTGGCGGCTGTTGATCCATGCACATACCACAGTTTGTTAACTACTAGTTAGTTAGTTAGTTATCCTTGGTGCTTACTCATGTCTGTCGATCTTAATTTCCAAGTACTCCACAGTAGCATCCAACGGGGTAGGCGAGGCTCTAAATCTGACTGCAGGGCGCACGCCTGCTCTGTAGGGCCGGTGGAAACGATGTACCCGCAATGATCCCGTCGGGTATGGGTCGAAGCTATAGAATAGATACTAAGATAGGCTAATATTGAAGTGCGGCCAAGACGTTTCATTTTCAATCGCATGACTCTTCCCCCTTCCGCTAGGTGTTTTACTTTTTGTTATCCAAAATTATTACTACCCTATCGATCACCACCGCTATCTTCTACACCAACATTTCCACCGCAGCAATTAACATGCGCCTTGGTGGCTCCTGCAAACCTTTCCCTGTATTACTGCAGCCGCCTGGTCGTTATCGAAAAAGAGAACGATCGACGGGGCATACTCGCTAGTGGTGGGTGGTGCGAGTGATCAGGGTGGACTGTATGTGGTACGACTACGGGATTAGCCGAGATTCCTTAGATTAGCCTCCCTGTCGGGGAGGTCGTTGTATAGGATGTTCGCCCTTCTTTTGATTGTGAAGCGGCCGTTGGGCAGAAATGACTCGACGGCATAAGATAGAGGGCAGGAATAGTCTGAGGCCTCGGGGAAGGAGGGAAGGAAGCTAGTTGCCAGGATATTGTTATTAGGCGATTCGCTGAAGAAGCCGAGAACAGAATTCTCAATGCAAAGGATAAAAGCAGCAAAGTAGAAGAGGTAGAGCACGCCGCCCTTTCGACCTTAAGCTTTCTTGACTGCGAAGCTGAGGCTCTGGGGCATGGCCTCGCTACCGACAAGGCGCCCATACGAACTTATAGTGACCACCACGGGCTTTCCTTGCTCTACCAGTCGCTCAGTGACCCAGGCTACGGCCATTTTCATCATCAGTCAATGTGCTAGTGAAGAAATCCTTGTCGCCCACGTTAGAGCAGCTGGGTAAGCGGTGGTGGACGATGGTGTATCCTGCGGCACGAAGTCCCGTCAGGAGGGAGTGATAGACTGACGACTTGTAGAAAGAGCCTTAGATAATAACGATGGTAAGAGCTTCGACTGCCATAATTCTGGACCGCGAGTCTGATAGAGCGTAGTAACTGGCGACTCTATGAAGAAAGTAGAAAGTAAGTGGCGTGACGACAGTAGAAAGTCCGCTAACTCACCTCGGGTCTCATCCTAAGCCATAGGCATGACGGCTCTAGTGCCTGATATCTTTTATGATTCTTTTTGGACGGTATTCTATTAAGCGCCAGACAAGACTCATGGACTGTACCTTACCTTTCACATCACGATCGAAATCTGCATAATGATGAATCTGATACCCTATGCTCCAAATCGATCTGCGTACTTAGACTTGATATCTAAGGACTACTCATTGAAGAACAGATCCGATTTGAATTAATACAACAAGCCATCCTCTTATTCTACTATACTGAGCACGAAATATATTACATCAATCGCTTGAGGAGGACCATTTCTGTCGTAAGGCCGGGTCCAAAACTGCACGAAATGACATCTTGCTTCCCCATCTCCATTGACCGTAATCTGTCCAAGACGGCGAGAACTGCTACGCTCGAAGCGTTTCCCCGAGTTCGGTAGATCTCGTAACTCGCTGACAGCGCCTCATTAGGCAGTTGCATTGCCATCTGAGCACCTTTGATGATGGACAAGCCACCAGGATGAACGGCCCAGTCAAAATCTGTCGACGAAAGTTCCATTTTATTGGCCTTAATTAAGCTCTGGAACGGCGTTTGAAGAGAGGCAGCAGCACACTTAGGAACCTGTTTCGACAGCGAGAGAAGGAACCCGTTGGACGTTACTTGATAGGACATGTGTTGATGTGTGTCGGGGGTGATACAGGTACGCCAATCGATCACATTGAAGCGCCTAGGAGTTTTGTCACTCAAGCCATATGAGTTGCACAAAACCATAGCCGCTGCACCGTCGCCGAAGAGGGCGGGCCCAATCCCGACAGTATCCGATTGGGATGCAGCATGCAGCTCGGCCCGGATCTGGATGCTGCAGATCTCACACGCGATGATCAAGACCCGGGCCTGTTGGTGCTGTAGAGTTGCTGCCCTTGCGAGATTGGAAGCCACACGCAGTGCAGCTAGGCCTCCCGCGCAGCCAACCCCAGCCAGGAGAACTCGCTCTGCAGTAATCGGAATACCCAACTCCCGGGCCACGAGCTGATCATAGCCCGGGCTGCCAGCATTAGTCGCTGTAACTGCCACAACATGTGTAACAGAGCCTGGGGAGACATGGCTATCGCTCAAGGCATCTAGGGCGGCACCCTTCGCAAGTTCGACCCCGTATTTGCGGAATGCAGCATCGACGTCTTCTGCCGTGGGGGGTTTGTCTTGGTGCCACTGCGGGTCATTCCAAAGATCAACCACAGCCCGAGTTTCTATGCCAGTTTGTTCGTTGATTTTGAGTAAACTTTGGAGCCTGAGATTTTATCAGCAATCTCTTTTCCATCCAACCCGGTAGAAAGGAACCAACCAGGGGGCATTTTCCGGGTAATGCTTCGAAGCATATGCTTTCATATCCTCCGGGCCGATAAGCTTGGATGGCCATTTGGTGGCAAGACCAGTAATCGTCAAGCTATTTTCATCCTCCTGAACCGAAGGGGGAGCGTTTGATGTATCCTTAGCTGGGTTGGAAAAGATGGCACCCATGTTGGTTGTTCGATAATCAGAATAATCAACCGGCAGTAATTTATCAATATCCAGCCAGTTCAAGTTTCACAAACCAGCATTTAAGTATCCAGACCTGGCTGGCTTGTGACAACCTTCAATATTACGTATCTGCCTCTACTATTCTACATGGACGTTTGAGTGGCAATGCCCAGAATGGCACAATTGGGGGCCAGAAAAGCGGCAGCCATACAGGGTGGTCACCAACCTTTCTTTAATCTCTACCCGCGTTCAGAACAGACAGAGAGGGAACTATTCAAGGGAAACGTACTTCGTAAATATTGCTGATCAATTTCGGTTACTTTAGTCTAAAGGGTAGGTAGCGACATTATTAGTTGACACACTCCTACGCGGGTACGCACTAATGTATGTGTCAGCCGCCTGGATGCTGAACCCTGCAACTGGCCTCGGGTGGGGGCTAATTCCCTTTGTTGTTATCCAGGGTATCTACGCAGTAGCGTAATTTAGTGTGTGTATCTCTGAATTACATAACGAAAACGCATGTACAAGGCATGCGCTACCTCGGTTCGGCATGCACGGGTGAGAAACCCGATATCGACCACAGTTATTGACACTACACTTATAGCTTTTCTTCCCTCTCCACCCAACAGAGAAGCAGCTTTTTCCTTCCCTTCTGTTACTGTCTACTTCCCATTTCCTCTCCTTACTATTGGAATAGACACCTCCTAGAAATGGATGCAGCTGAAGACCAGAAAAAGGCGGTCTTGGCCTTCCGCAAAGGGTGGAAGACAGCCCCCTGGGTGCCTATCTCAAAGATGCAGGCTTATTCTGCACGCCCAAGGCCGGTAAAGGGGCCACTCTTAGTCAGTAATACAACAATCCCCCGCCCTGCGTCCGAGGAGGGAGAAGATCTACGCTCCAAACTCTGGCGTCTCTATCAATTGAAGAGCGAGGGGGTTGAGAAGCTTGACCCCCCCGCACCCTGCTCTGACTACAAGGCAGAATGGCTCGGGGCTCGAAACGACGTGACGGACAACAAAGCCCCTCAGCAAGACGGCACCGAACAGCAAATATTCCGCACAATTGAGCAGTACACGACAAATGACGTGACCCTTTTCTATATCTCAGGTGGAGCTTGGTTCCGTGCGGGTTCTCCCGGGTCCCGACCTCTGATCCAGCAGCTCTGCAAGCACAGTGGCTCGCGCGCCTTTACATTTCAGTATCGTCTGGCGCCGCAGTACACCTTGCCCACCCTCGTGCTCGACACTTTAGTGGCCTATTTCTACTTAATCGCACCCCCGCCGGGATCATTCCACAAGCCGATAGACCCCAAGAAACTGGTGCTGGTGGGTGAATCTGGTGGTGCGGTTCTTCATTTGCACCTACTTCAATTCCTCCAGTCCCTTCTACGGGGGTCGGAAAAAGCAACCATCACATTGAATGGCCGTAATATTCCAATTGAGATGCCTCGAGGCTGCGCATTTGCCGGCCCAGCGGCAGACTTTGCCTTGGCTCTTCCCTCAGTGGGAAGATTCAAGTCCGTGGATTGGTTATCAGAAGGCGCGCCGTGGGTGCAGCCCGGCTTTCCAGCTGACCAGCTCTGGCCGGCCAACCCGCCCCGAGGCGACCTGCATTGTGACAATTCGGCCCTGTGCCATCCCCTGATCGACGCCTCTACCTGGACTGATTGGGAGGGAATGCCACCGATGTGGATTGCCTGTGGTGAGGAGACGTTTAGCGACGGAGTCAAATTCCTGGTCCGGAACTTAACGACCTCCGGAGTTCCTGTCACTTTCCTGCAGTATGAGTTTATGCCCCATGTCTGGAATGTCGTGATGCCGCGGCTACCTCAGAGTAAGCACTGCATGAAATTATGGGGGGAGGCTTGTCGGACGATTGGGACTGAAGCCCACCAACAAACGTCCACTGCCTGCTTGGTGAAGTTGGGCCAGTTGGAAATGGTTCCAACACGCATGGATACTTTGCTGGATATTCCGAACGAGGAGGTCTTGAAACGGATGCGAGCGGCAAGAGATGGGCTGGCCAAGTTTGTCTGGAAAGGCCCTGGGGGTGGAGAAACCAAACTGTGATTCACTTTCACCTGCTATACTATAGAGCCATTATAAAGATACAATTGATACTGTATATACTGTACTTTACTGTCCTATCACTTCGGCTGCTTGGCCTCGAAAACTAAAATCGATCCAACCACGTCCACCTTCACATCCTTAAAATTGTCCCGAAGACCTTGAATCAAAACGTCCACGCCATCATCCATATTGCTGAGCCTTCTTTCCCAATTCAGAACGTTCAGCAGGATGCGACTGGCCCAGTTATGCCACGGACCGCGTCCGAGGATGGTAGCGCCGAAGACCACGCCGGAGGACTTAATTGCGGCCTTGGCTTTGGCAAAGACCTTCACTTTCTCTTGGGTGGGGATGGGGAGGGTGTGAAGAAGATATGTTAGCGAGATCGAATCGTATGCCCTGTCCTCCGAGAAATGCGGAGGTGGAGGGATTGGTTCGTCGGATAAAATGTCGTGGCGATACGGATGGATTTCCACGGCCGGGTGGGATTGATGGAGACGAGTCTGAGTTGTTGATAGAGGGCTGCTCTCCAGGTCAAGGAGGGTGAGGGTCGTTTTAGGGCTAGCAGGCCGGTGACGAGTGAGGTAGTAGCCGGTGCCTATCCGTCATGAATCGGAGATCAGATCCCTCCAGAGATAGATATTTCGTGCAGAACTTTTTATCGGATGGGTTCACGTACCACATCCTATATCACAGTGATCAATGCCAATGTTGCGTTGGTGAAGCGGTACGAGCACTTCTTGGGTTGAGCATCGCCAGATATACGGGTTGGCAAAGCTCATCAGCCATGCATCGTAGAAGTAGAGGACAATCGGTGGGTATTTTAGTCCAGTAAATGGCCACATTATCGGTGGGATTGGATAGAGCAAATTCCAATCTCTCAGAGGTATTTTGGTAGTATACCTCCTAACAATTAACGGAGGGAAAGACGCCAAAATTAAGCTGGTATCCTGGTTGCTGTCATGGCAATCAGCCTTCCCAGACTCCGTGACTCCATTCCCCGATCGAACATTTCTCCACTTTTTGGCCCCTAGGTAGCATTGAGGTAAGACAGCCAACCGGCGTATTTGAGTGGACATTGAGCCGTTGACCCCGACGATCTGCCTCGGCCGCGCCGATCCCTATTTCCCTATTTCTGCAGCCATGCGGGGTCGCCGCCCTCGAATAAGCCCTAAACTAGGGGGTCTATCACATTCACAGGGCAGAAGTTCATCTTCCCCTCTTCACTTCTGCTGATTCCTGGCATTTATACTACTGTGCCGACCCATTGCCTGGCCACACTTTCTCCACTTATCTTCTCACTGCGTGCAGCCTTCATCCGCTCGACGTATCCGTCCCGAGACACTCCCTTAGGAAGCCATGTCGGACCCTAATATCCCTCTCGCCTGTCAGAACCTCCTCCACAGTTGGGCCACTTGCATCGATACAAAATCCTGGGCTCGTCTGTCGGCGATTTTCGCGCCCGTGATCGACACGGACTACTCGGCCCTCGGTCAGCCCAAGGCCGCCGGCGTTCAGCCTTCCGTTTATATTGGCCAACTCTCCAGTCCAGACCAACTAGGAAACCCAGATATCCAGTCACACCATTTGGTCGGCGCATGCAAATGGACGCGGGAGTCGGAATCCCGCGTAAGCGTCGATTTTCAGATCATGACGGCCATTCGGAGAGCTCCACGAGACGGTACTGCGGCTGTGCTGGCTACCGGCCACGGGATTAACTCGATGGTCTTCGCCCCAGCTGATGGAGAGTGGAAGATCGCGGCGCTGAAGGTCGGACTCCTCTGGATCGACGGCGATTTTGCGGCCGTTTTTACGCCCAGCCTTTGATTTATTCTGTTTCTGGCTCTTTGCTCTGTTGGAGCGCGAAAGTGCTGTTGGTCGCAAGCTAGACTGCGATATAAAAATTTCCGTCCATATCTAGGTACAAGACACTAAATCCTTCGCACCACCATCTAAATGCTCCCTTCCCGAACACCTACCCAGTCTAGTGTAGAATGCAGTCTTCAATCACCTGGTTTCAAAGTGTGCAGGATTTTTACCCCAACCCGCTCTTTCTTTAGGCCCCCAGTTTTATCCTTGTTGCCTTGCCGCACGGGCTGACGTCTGCTCCCTGGTATTTGTGGTGGGGGGGGGGGGGGGGGCAGAGAGGAGCTATTGTGATGGGGAGTTGTACGCAGTAGAAGCGCATTCTTCTTCTTCCTTTTACTATTTCTTCGCGCATTCTTAGCTAGACGCTTGGCCAACACAGTTTATGTAGAGGGTGTAGGCCTCGCCAAATACGGGAAAAGGACCCGGACCGAACTGTCAAAAAGGCTCTATGGACCGTTTAGTCACCCCAACCCTGGATGACTCCGTAGGGACCGCGATTTGACAATCCGGCTCTGCCCCCAAATGGCGAGAGGGGTACATATGCAGTATGCAGGTCCCTCACCTGGACCAACACGTAACAATCGCGTGGCGGACTTTTAAGAAGTTCGTCAGTTAGTCATTAGTCGTAAGTCGTGCAGGTGGCGAGGTTCCTTAGTCTACTCCGTACTCCACTACAAGAATTTCGAGGAGGGAAATGATCTGCCTCTAATGATTAATCCGGCTGTGCCTGCATGGTTTCTTCTACCGTGTTCTGTAGTCCCACTGGTTCTCCGATCCATGGGTTGGTGAACCTCCTGCCTCATCCAGGACCTCAACTTTGGTCTGCTTCCTAATCTCCAGAGGCTGTGAGAGCAAGCCGCGCTCGTCCACCTCCTGTTTGCTTAGTATCAATGCCCGCCGCCCACCAGAGGCCATATCGTAGTATTCACTAGGGCTCTTGGGATTGATCCGCGACTGTATGAGTTGCCAAATTGGCCTCAGCGTCACGAGACAACCCACGATAACCCCGCCCTCCTGCTCAGTGAACGCCCAGGGGACCAGTCTGGCGTTGTCATATGTGTAGTCCTCTGGATTCCAGTCGATCGAGACGGTCTTCGCGATGGAAGCCCCAGCGATACTGTGTGTGAGAGACATAGTTAACTAGACAACCCCGACAAGTAGGTATGGGAGAGAAAGGTTTAGGGGCATCTCATACAAGAAACCGAGCGCAAGAATTGCGTAAAGAATGTATTTCCGCTTGGTAGGGATCTGGAGATTATAAATCATAAATATAGGGATCGCAGCGGTCATAAAATCCGTTACGACGCCGACGCCTATGATTGAACTGTTAGAAAACTTTCCTCTGATGAGGAGGGGGAACACAACGCAGAGGCTGGCATACCGGAAGCAGCCTTCAGAAGGATGTTCACGATGTTCGCGTCTAGGCATTTAGCGTCGACAGAGTGGTCCCAGTAGCCTTGTAGGGGGATGCATTGGACAAGGTCGACAATGATCACGGCGATGGTGAAGGGAACAAGGATGATCAGGTTGAGTATAACAAGTCGTTGGACCGTTTTATTGGTTTTTTGCACCATGCGGAGTAGGAATATAGACAGAGATATTTTCAGCATCATCGTGGTGAGTAAGTTGAGTGCCGTGGAGATCAGAGTTAGTTTGGCGAGCACGGGTAAATCGGCCGGGTCGACTTCATCCAGGTGCCTAGTATAACGGTGTTAGCGACAATGAGGATTCCAACGGTCTGGAACCGCCCTCAGCATACCTGCCAATTCCGTGCTAAATCTCGCCGTCAGTGCCCTGTCAATGAAGAATATTATGCTATTGCGGACAAACAAACCTGGATAAGAGAATGCTCCAACACCCCAGTGGCGACTCCAAGAGCCTGTTATCGGTTGATTAGATATACAAATATTTTCGTCGGGATGGTTTATACCCACAAAGGAGAGCAGCATGGTCCTGGAAATGTGAGTCTTCCAACCCTACTATTCAATCAGAGAATCAGAGAATCAGTAACTCACCAATCATCCCACCCAAAGGACCCCGGTCGCAAGCGTAACCGTACATAAACACGGGCTGCCAGCAGGATACCAGCCACTGCAGTGAGTGTCCAGATAACAACGAGAAGGGTAGTCTGTCTATGTGTATATCCCATCGTGAATGACAGCTTTGCAGGATGGAAGGAAGATATTGCAAGAGAAAGTAGTAGACCTACACACACTCATAGGAGCGAATAGGCTTAAGTATCGCATTGCACTTAATTAAAAGACGTATTGTGTGCTTGGGGCCAAACGCAGATGCCGTACTTCTGCAGGAAAATACTCCGTTTAATTTTAATTTCTCAACTTGAGCAAGTCTGCGCCACAAAAAAATGGCTCTGTTCATTCGTTGGCAGCACCCAAAATAATCATCACTAATTATGTACGAAGTTGCTGGAGGAGTGGAACCTGCATGCCAAGTAGGAAAGGGTTGCCAGTCAACAGAACCTGGCTCATGCATTTAATCATAATCACAGCTGGAATAGGTCGATCTTGCCACTAGTGCTGACAACAAGCGTGAGATATGCTTTCCCCTCATGTCTGTATGGCAAGGAAGGAAAGCTTTCCTTGCAGAGGCTTAGTGCTTATTAGTGGGGGTATTGAATATCACAGTCGCTGAACGTTAAGGCGGCAATTGGGAACATATATATCTATATATCAATCCGATACCCTTCGCTCCAAATCCACCTGCTTCCTTAGACTTGATCTCTCTAGGGAGTGTTCACTGAATCCGAGATACTACAACCGTAATCAGCACAGCAGGCCACCATCTTTTTCTGCGTTACTGAGTATGCTATGACTATTGTTATAGTTCTTCTTCTATCCTACTATCATGCTACCTGGTCGCCATCGGACGTTTCGTACTACACCATCTCTAGGTCCGGACGAGGATCCTTGAGGCCCCTTTTCAGCATGATGTCTTTGACCAACTCATAGTATAAATCCCAGACAGCGATGCATACCTGAAGCCCCTTCGCGAAGGTGCCGAACCATGAGGCCGGACCTTGATCGTAAAGCTCATTCACGAGCCGTTCTAGAAGTGGATATAGTTCTGCCCATATGTTTGCAAACTCCCCTGCGGTGTCTCTAGACATAAAAATTAATATAGTAGTTATATAATCTATTTATTTATTAAATACTATATCATTACTGCTATTTTTCCTAAGAATTATATAATTTCCATGCGATTTTATTTATATAAAGATTGAAATCTATCTAAAATCGTCGAAATACACATTGCCCAATCCATCTGCCTGATCAGCCTCATCGGGGAGAGAGCGATCGATGTCAGTCGGGAGCGCATTCCCGGCCCTAAAGTGCGACAAAAGAAAGGGAGAAAGAAGGCATAAAAGCACCTAGTCTTGGGAAACACGAAGAAATAGCGTAATGTGAGAATGCTAAGAATCAGAGCTAACCAAAAGATTGTGTTTGAGTTGGGTTGGTGCTGTGGATAAAATGGATAGGACGACATTTCGGAATAAATACATTTCTCCTTTACTCAGTATTGCACTGATACTGTTACCCTCGAATCCATTCTCATAGCGATTCGACCAAACCAATGACAAATCTTCACGGATTAGAGGCAATAGGAGACACGATGTGTCTCTTCGGTGTGCGCCGTTACTGAGTACGCAACCAGAGCCTGTAACCTAACTTCTGTATCTTGGCGCGTGGGGGCGGGTCTATGGCGTGAAATATAACTAGAATAGTTATTTAATAATATTGTATGTATGCATGGATATCCCAGTCTGCGCTAACATTGCAGGACTATCGAATCTAATCTAACTATAAATAGGTAGATTCTGTAATTTAGTTTCTAACCTTTTCGTAATATCCCGTCTATTCCTTCTTTTTAAAAAGACCCAGCTGGGTCCTCCGCCCAAGGTAGACTGTCAGGATCGATTAAGCCGAGCGGAGGTGGCGTGTGCTTGCGTACTGTGGTGTCGATAGCCTTAGTGAGCTGTTCGACCCCAGTGCCGTTAACGGGTACCTAAGGTATGCCCGGCGTGATGGACCGACTCCACTGGCTCAACCGGAGTACACATGGAGATGACCTTCTGGCCTGGGCCCGTGTAGTCTAGATCCTCGGGTCTCCAGCAATGCACAGTGGAGATCTGCACTGGACGTGAGACCTGGGAGGGCGAAAGAAGATCCCCTGGTCTTTTTCCAGCGCGCTCCAGTCACAGGGCAAAATGCCATACAGAAGAATGACGCAGCCAAACAGTAGTACCGACATGCCAAGTTGCTCATGGTTCAGAAGAAGCGTCAGAGCAAGCGCCGTTCCTAGCGAGAACCCCATCGCCGCGTCGAATGGGCCATATTCGGCCACATATTGCGCTAGATTGGCCACAGCCGGCCCGAGCGCTCTGTGGAGTATCATCGTATTAGGAGTAATACACCTGATCGTGGCCAAAGACCTCTGCTGGCCTGGAGGGTTCAATATTCTCCAGGTTGGGGGCCTGAAGACAGTATCAATACCAGTACGTGTCGTACGGGATTTAATTTTCAACATTCCGACAATCTGACGTCTGCCAACGCCCCTACCCCTCTTCGCCTCCTGAGTTCAGCCCCCATTCCTGAGCTGCACGGGGCTGTCCGGGATGGCCCCAACATAGCCCCAGTGCTTTTGGTTCGTTAACATGCAAACGCTCGAGACGGCCAGCCACAATCGATAAGCGGATCGGCAGGACTGAAGGCAATAATGAATGGACGGGGGCTCAAGGCCAAGTAGGCCTACCCGACAAGGCTGACGGATCAATATGCTGTGGTCTCCCCGCGGCTGGAGGATGAAGCCCCGTTGATGGTTATCCACTACGAAGTAAGATCAATATTCAGAGTGAGACATTCAACCGAATCGGTGGAGATCACGCAATTCAGCGTTTTGGTCACCCCTGCCAAGCCCCCCCCCCAGAAACTGCCATGGTTATGAGCCCGTAAATAGCCCCAACAGCCCCAATTTCTGGTGGTATTTGCCAGTACGTATTTTGATGGCTCCTCGGATTCTGTACCGTATCTACCGAATGGGTCCAGCCAAGCTCTATCCCGACTCGGGTCTACATCCAGACCGCGTAAATATTCATCTACTTAGTTGCTGGACCAAAGGCTGCCAAGGCATGCTTTACACCTTTCCATCGTCAGCTTAGAGTGAAAGTGAGAGTTTAGTCCGGTCAACGGGCCTCTAGGTACAGTACTAGATTGATACAGTTCTGTGTCTTCTGTGTCCCCGAGTGTTAAAAGGAAAAGAATAACCATAACCTATACTATGTGGTAAAGTTTAATAATATTTATTTAAAGTAGTTTGTGATCACAGCAATTATTAGCTGCTTGCTAGATACATGTCCCCGCATTCGCATATAAATATAGGGAAAAAACCATTTTCAACAGTTAAAAAAACCCATATCAGGGAGTGCTGCCAGTATGCCGCAAGAGAATAACCGATCCTAGTATCCAGACCTCTCAAATGAAATCCATGCAAAGTTTATCAACATTGTCACCTGAGCCCCCATGTAGCCTAATCATTGTACCATCACCAACCTCGTAATCATGCTCATAAACTCATGTGCAGCCATACCGACAACCTCCAATAGTCGACCTAACGCTGCAGGGGTGAAGCGTGAATATTCCACATTCGGCATGATAAAGCTTCATTAAAGATGACCGCGTCCTGAATAGTCAAGCTTTAAGTACGCATGTATACCTGACAAGAAGCTCATCCAGAGCAGCGTGGTGAGCATTCCTCTTCTTCTCACAACTCTCCTGAGGTCACCATGGCCTGGAGCACATTGCCTTGCGAGATTCAAGACATGGTTCTTGCATATATCGAGCCCACGACCTGGAGTCTGACGGTGTGCAAATATTGGTATTCGCGAGTGGTGGTGCATTGCGTGAGACACCTTGATCTTTCAGTTCGCATGGTCCTCAACCATTCCTGTCTCTCTTCAAATTATTGGGCGGCAATAAGGAGGCACACCACGAGTCTCAGCCTTAATCTGAATTGGACTGGCAGCTCAAATTCGTCGCAAATTGCCGCAATGAGTCTCTCATTACTTAAAGAGCAATTGAACAACACGATCTGCTCTATAATGGCCAAGACCCTCACATTCCTGGCTCTGCAGCGCTTCAGCTTCTCAAACTACCTTGAAGGTAACAAGTCCTGGTCTATTGTGACCGCAGAGACGTTCCAATAAGCCCTTGAGAGTTTATCCAAACGGCCTCTGAAGCATGTTCGGATCGACCTACCCGGGGCGCCATTCGAGAGTCGCACGAACATGAATGGCCAAGAGTATTCTGGCCCTCACGTGTGTGAAATAATCAGTCAAAACTTTCCGGAGACGGAAGTCCTGTTTCTACGACTTCCTATGATATGCCCGAATATTTTTCAAACCAGCTGCCAACGACTCAGACTACAAAAGCTTTCCCTTTTATTGAATAAAGAGCCAGCAATGTGGCATGAGCTGGAAGTAGATGTGCAAACGGTGGACTGCCGACACGCCAAAAGGTTTGGCTGGGTGCTGGTTAATTGTCTTCAGTCGGCCGTTAGATCGTCAGCATCCCACGAAGCGTCATATTCAGGCATGAAGGAGGTTGAATTCCAGTTTTTCGAGTCCTACAAAGGGCTGATCTCTAGGGGGGTAAAGCAAATCCTATTATTGAACCGTGCAGACAGGAAATCCGAGTAGCGTTGGTCTTTGATGATGAGATAAAATTAACTCCTGTATCTAGACAGTGCAGGAGGAACTGGGATGTGGTATGCCTTTGTAGCCGTTCAGCGATCCAGCTGTTCGGGAAGGAATGTCTTAATATACTTATAATGCTTAATATACCGTCTTATTGATAAGAGGCAGGGAATATATCGAGGGTGTACCCCATTATCTTATCCTTTAAACTAAGTTCGGAGAGGCGAACCACCCGGGATGTTATCTAGAACATTCTAATGCCCATATAGGAGGAAACATAGGTTGAAAAACAGAAAAGTCCCCAGGATAGAGTGAGTACTACTCCAAATGTAAAGGCAAGACCCAGGTATGACAGCATCTCCAAGCCCGGCCGCCTGAAAGAATACCTTTTACGCTTCCCCAATCGTGTGCGAAGCTTCAAGGACGGAATGTACTTGAAATGGAAATCGAACTCCTCGCCCAAGCCTTTTTTTCGGTCCATCACCGTTTCCCACATTGACCGGCGGTATGCCTGGAATAGTGATTTATAGTGTCAGCAATGCAGTTTGTCCAGGATTTTTTAAGAGAAAACATGCTGTAAGCCCAGTCAGGGCTACTTACGGTGATGACCCATTTATCCAGAATCCGGATTCTTGGGATAGTATTGGCCAGGAGCTTCACCCATGTGCAATATCCAAACATGAGAGCCTTGTAATAAACGGTCATAGGGGGAATGTGTAGCTCATCTGACAGTTTGTCACCGTTTAGTAAGCGGGTCATTGCATCCATATATGGCTTTGTGGTAAAGGTTGGTGCCGTATTTTCCATCCCTAGAATGATATTCCGCGCCAATATCCGTCCGGTATCATTAGGCTGAAACTCAGTGATGAGTAGTGACTCCATAAAGGCCTTGGCCTTTGCAGGAGTCGCGAAAGGTTCCGTTGGAGCCCCCATATAATGGCCAACCAGTCGCCACAGAGCAAGGTAGTCTGCGATCTCTTGATCACTGAGGTAGATACCTTGGCGAGGAAGGCCAAGCCATATTACCGCACAGGAGAAAGTGTTAATTGTACCCGCCGAGTCCAGGTCATTGATAGGAACTCCATATTTCTCCTGGTCGTAGTATTGGGGATCTTGCTTGGCGAGCTCAAGGATCCGCAGGCGTACGGATGAATGAAGGAGCCGAACACGGACAGAAGACACTTGACCTTCGCCTCCTGGTTGGATACTTTCTAATGACCGGGTGACCTGTAGCGAATGTTGGACTGTTTCCAACAGTCGACGACGTACGGCATTGGCGCTAAAGGCCCCTGTGCGTGAAAGCGTTTCACTCACACGTTTAGACCCCCTGGAGATAATTAACATCAGGTTGGCTCTGAGATATCGATAAGGATACAGCAGGAGGCTTCATACATTCCACCAAGTAGACTAAGAAAAAGCAACTGTTGCATCATGAATTAGTGCCCAATATAGTTGGCTCTTGAGACACGTACCACGTTACTGATTGCAATGGCATATCGGTAATAAACCTCTTGGCCCCGGCGAATCTGCTCCCAGTCTACCCAAGCCGGAACAGTATTGACCTGGCTCCAGAGCTCACGAAGCTGAGGGTCATCCTTATGTCTATCCCTCAGCTGCGCGTACATATCTATTTTTGGCGTTTTGGTAGCCCCGGGTGCTTCTGCAGAAAGCTTTGACTTGATTGTGGTGACACAGGCATCAGCCAGTGCATCAAATTCCTGAACCCATGGTTGCAGCTGGCGTTCGTCCAGGTGCAGATCGGTCCTTTCAAAGCTGTAGTCCCAGTAATCATACACGGTTCGATTGACGGGAACAGTGGTTTTGCTGGTGGACATGGTTGTGGGCGGTAATGAAGATTGCTACCGAGTGATACTTTCGAATGATTCACTTCGCCTGACAAGCAACTATATGTATCAAATCCGCCCAGGAGCTGCAAATCCGGTATGCATGATCCGAGGCCCGGAGCCGGTTAGAGGATAGAGAGTAGAGAGGGCATATCGAGCGAAATATGTAACCTTGCGAATCCCCTCAGAAGCGCGGGGTGAAATGCACGTGGGAACAGGCACATATGTAGACCAAGATTGTTACTGTACCCCGCACACGCATTATACGGCCCAGAATACAAATCATGTTGCCAGTATACTGTGGAAAGTTTCTATTAGAAGACTCTCTAAGAAAATCGCATTTTTTCGAGCCAGGTTCTGATATGGCAGAATTAAGAAGTGACAGACTATTTGTCCCTCGGTCCGAACGGCATCGGTTAGTGGCTCTCGGGTGGGAAAGGGAACACATGCTACCTAAGTCTCTTGTAACATTTGCCTATTGGCCACCAAGGAGATCCTTCTTGAACCTAAAGACCCCTAGTGTACCCCATGAAAAACCGCTGCCCAGACCATCGATATACAAACCTTTCTCAGAACTACTGCAGCAGCAATTCGCTGGCCAAATCCGTCGTCTTCCATCCCAAGAATGCCCCCCCCCCCCCCTGCTACATTGGCTATTTAGGTGCTTTTCAATATCCAGCACTGATATTGTGTACGAAGTGGTATAAGATGCATATATATAGCATGCATGGGGATATTTACTGTCAATCGATGGGCGACCGTCGATAAAGTAGACATCGCCAACTCGTCGGCCAATGTCACCCGTGCGATAGAATCCTTGCTCATCGAATGCTTTGTATGTCGCGACCCATAAGACGAGGGGGCATGCCAGCAACCGTTGTGCCGCAGAATTTGGCCAAGATCGGTTGGCCCAGCCTGATGGTCGTGGAGCGACGCATGAGAAGAATGGCCGCAGCTAACAGGTTTGTTTCAGAACTTCCCTCAAACGTTGGCGAAGATAATCCTCGGCTTGGGGTTGGGTTCTACGTATCGCCATCCAAACCTGGCTGGCATCCCTGCTGGTTGTAGTCTGTCCATATTGTGGGAACGCTGGCCGGACCTTTTTCAATAACGCATAGGTTGTTCCAGTGCGGATTCCCTCGTCTTTTGACAGAGTTACATCCCTTCTGGTCCCTGTTTGGTCGTCGCGCACTGACGTTGTGATCGGGACGATTTCATCCTCAAACAAGCCCATCCTGTGGGCATGCTCTGCTCTCCTAAAGGATCCTGTGACATAGACATCTTGGGCCTCTCGGACAATGCCAAAGGCCTGGCTGACATTTTCTGATGTTTGGGCCATGGGCTGCATGCGATTATTAGCATCCGAGGTTTTGAGTATATGCTCACTGAACGGGCGAGGAACTGGAATCCGGCCATTCTGAGTGGATATAGACTCCGCGCCGACTGAAATTCCAACGTTGATTGTGCCGCGATGTATCTGATTGGCAATATCCTCGACGGTCTTTAGACCGGGCAAACAGAAACTGTTTACGGATGACACCCCTGCTGTAAACAGGATGCCTGCCGCGAGTGATGCAGCACGAGCGACATAGGCCTCCCCTGAGTCTTGGACCCGGTTTGAATGATGTCAGTTTCACCTATCGTATGTCAGAAGACAGCTTGTATTCAAACAAAAGGTTCCCATACATTTCCGAGGCAGATATCCTCTATTAGGCCTGGGTTTAATTTGGAGCGATGCAGAAACTCTTTGAGAATAGAATATACTATCCTACCTAAGGGCGTATCCCTAAATCCGCCCTTGATGGTTTTGGTAAAGGAAGATCGTAATGTAATGGTAATGATAACATCGTCAGGGTCCTTTTTGGTACTAGAAAGAGTCAATCAACTCAGAACCTCGTATAATATTAAGAATATATCTGCATCCTCGTAATTGTGATGGAAGGAGTCCACTTAGATAGCATGCAAGCCTCTTCCTGGGCGCTAAGCTTGGGAAGTGATTTGAATTAGCCGTTCTGACACCATCTCGTTGCGTTGTCTTTCTGCAATAGAAAGGGAGATTGGTAATTGTACAACGACGGCCCCTGAAATATACTCATAATCCCGACAAGCAGGGTCTAAGCCGAGCTCCTAGGGGCCAGGGACCAGGAACACTACCACTTACTTTGGCTCGTTCCGCGGCATGGAAATAACACGATACTCTTGTGCGGGGCGATTAAATGGTAGACCGAGACTCCCGAAGTGAACCTAGAACCTTCACGGACCGGACTGGGAGACTCCATATGAGGAAGCCCTCGAGGTACTGGACAAGCTGTATCGTCAAGGAAGCTGAAGTATGTTGGCTTCAGCAATTCCTCTGTATTCAAAGTGGTAGAGATCATGACAATAAAACCCGCGCTTTGTAGTTCCTAGCCACCGTATCTTCTGCTATATGTACCCCGTCTTAAATGGCTGTGGAGATCTATTTGTTCAGTCAGGTATGCAGAGTAGCGGTCTATCGCAGTTGCTCAAGTTATTATATTACTGATTTGGATTCTTATATACTTGAAATCGGGTCATATATAAGAATTCGTATGAGGAAAGCCTTTTTTGGCTTTATGTACAATACTAATCATACATACGCAATATACAAATAAGATAATATAATTTTAGTTTTACTTGATTCGTTCGAATACATATCCCGAACTTCAGGGTTGTTGTCAGACAGCTTCTTGGAGCGACTGCTGACTGCTTGGGATAATGCAAGTAACTGAAATTCTCCGGGGAAATTTTTTCAAGACAAGCCCGGCTTTTGGTGGATAGGGTGTTCTTACCCAATACCTAAATCCATTCAGTCTTGGTGGGCAAAGCTCTCAACTAATTCCGGGGCAGTCTCTATGTTATTGGGCGCATACACGGCCTCACAAGCGAGAGAGAGTCTCTTATCTCGAGGTCGGCCCTGCATATGATTGAATAGCTTCAATTTGGAATGGATTATAAAAGATGGAATTGTAGTTCGGTGTCTGATTACGTTACGTTATCCTCTAATTAGTTACCTAGCTAAACTAAACAAAAAAGCAAAAACAAATAGAGAAAAGGAAAAGAAAAGAAACCCCAGGGTATGCGTACATAAAAGTGGTCCACTCCGGAGTAAGAACGGGCCTTATTAAAAGCCCGAGATCAGCAGCTGCACCACAGTGCCTGCCAGAGGGTCCTGGGTCCGGGGCCGATCGGCTCTCACTCACTCTATATCATCTACTACTGAATAGCCTCGAGTACATACGACCACAGGGTGTGGAGAACAGGGCTTCCCGTCCGCTCAGCCGTACTTAAGCCACACGCCGGCCGGTTAGTAGTTGGGTGGGTGACCACCAGCGAATCCCGGCTGTTGTATGTTTTTGTTTTGGCTCAACATTCCTGGCGATCAGAACCATTTGTAGTGGAGAAGCCGGGAGGCGGGCGGGCTATATATACAGCCCCGAAAAACCACCATTCGAACTGTGTATGTACCCCGTTTGAAAATGGCCTTTAATACACACCCTATACCATAAAATGCTCGCCGTACTTTCTGTTTGCCCTCTTTTTCTTCACTTAGACCGTTGGAAAGTTGACCACTGCAAGTTGGCAAGACGAGTAAGACTTTACGAGAATGTGCCATAGGAGCCTGTAAACCTCGGCATGTGTCACGCACCAGTCCGTTGACTTTACCACTGCGCCACATACCCAAAAAGGTACAATGAATGACCAACAGGCCACTCAGTCGACGTACTATATAGTAAGCTCAAGGTCAGCGGCCTCCTTAGATAGAGTACCTGATAGTAGTTGGGTAGGTGACCGCCAGCGAATCCCGGGTGTTGTATGTTTTTTGTTTTTGGTCATTTATGTATCTTTTTCCACATGAAAATGTAAATGCACCCGGTTTTATACGCATCTCGCAAACACCCTCTCACCGGCGCCATCAAGCATCATGTCAATCCACAGAAACCTCTTGAGAACAGCCCTAGTATCCGCCCATGATTTCAGACCAAGTGTGTGCACGGTCTGTACTAGCAGCACTCGCAACCATTCCTGATCCTGTTCTTCAAAGATTGATGGCCACGTTATAACCAGGGACCAAAGAAAAAGACTGGCCTGTTCGGCCGACGGCGGGAACGTCTGCCCAAGTAGACTGGTTTTAAGCTTGTCCGCAAGGTAAGCCATCTGTCTACCAATTCCAGGACCGTTGATCAAGAGAGGCTTCAGGAATGCAAGCATGGATAGCCTCAAAAGTTCGTGAAATGGGTGGACACATTGCAACGAGAGCAGTCGGTATGGCGCCGACCTGCTGAGTTGTAAGAAATATGTGACAGCCAGTTTGCTCCCGGTGGTCGTGGCTTTGTTGGAGAGTGTACAAAATTCCCGTATACCGACCCAAACGTTCAGGAACCTTCGATCAGGCAGTGGGTGTAGTAGCTAGTCTACTATGGGCGATACGCGGGCTCCAGGAGTCACCTTGAGCAAAACGCAGCTTGCTACCAGTGCCAACGGCTAGGTATATGTCCATCCTAAACCGTACATTGATATTAGCAAGCGTGAACGAGCACAAGTCCGGTGTATGCTATACTCACGTTTTGGCCTTGTGTTCTATTGCCTCCCCCATCTATGAGTGAGTCCCAGCCCCCGCGCAATTCAACCATTCTATGCAGCTCATCCATATGCTTTGCAGCTGATGCGAGGTCCCCTGTAATAATGCCTGCCATTGACAGAAGCCCGACAACAGTCATGGTGGAACTTTTTGTGGCCTCCGCCGTATCCTGTAGACTTTCTTGGAGATACTGGAGACTCTTTGCTAGATGGAAGCGTGCCAGTTGTCCACCGCAGATAGCCGATCCGATTTCGAAAACTACGACGGCGCCGACAAAAGTCCATTTGATGGGTAGTATGGTGTAGAGTTTGCCGAAAAAGAGCTGGAAGCTGCATGTAGTGAGGAGGAAGGCGCTGCCATACCATCCGATATCTTCCACGCTGTGAAATTGAGAAGTGATGGTTGGGATGGCGGTGGCTATGATCGTTTGATCCTGTTTATAGCCAGTGTTAGTGTCACTCGGGCCATTCAATGAGACTGTGAAGAAGTTAGGCTATACGAACCAAGGCGACCAAGAAAACCGTCAAGCATAGAGCCAGAAATATGAAAGCCAATTCTAGGCCGGAGGGGTAATCGATCCTTCTGGGCTGCTCTTCTCTCGACTCTCCACGGTTGTTGTGCCGATCCGACGTATTATGATGCATTCTTGATAATTTAGAGGAGAATGCTTTTATGTGCGAAAAGAAAACGAGATTTTCGAAGATATTTAAAACTGCAATAGATGAAGGAGGGAAGAGTTATATACATACTTTACTTGCTTAGGTTGATATGTATATCTACTTGGATATTTTGTTGGCAGTCCTCTTATTGGCCAAACTATTACTACTTTGGGAAAGGCGGCAAAAAGTCTTCGCCACTTCATTGGCTTAAAAATTACCTAATTAGGTCTATATGCCTGAGGTATCTAGCTTAGTAAGCTATTCATGGATGCCATCGAAATCAGGTGATTCTGGATAGATGTGAACAGCAATGGCTTAAATGATATTACAATATGATTTATATGCTTCTCTCAAAATTACGATCGCTTTTTTTCTCACTCTTCCCATGCTTAGAGCAATGTTGGATAATCCAAGGGTGTTGGCAGACTTCTTTTAAGGAAATTCTCTGGTCCGCATCAAGAACAAGAAGCTTAGAAGGTGTTAGTACTTGTATGGATATCAAAGATACAGCGACTTACTTTCTTGATGAGTTCCGTTGCATCAGCGCTGACAAAAGAAGGAATTTTCATCTCCCCCTTTGCTATTCTCCTTTGTGTCATAGCAGGTGTATCCTCAAACGGCGCTGCACCAACCAAGAACTCATACAACAGAACTCCCAGTGACCAAAGGTCCACATTCTGATCGTAAGTCTTATCACACTTCCGTGGATCAACCATCTCCGGAGGCAAGTAGTCCAGTGTCCCACATTTTGTTTGCCGACGGCCACTCGGCGCGTGGACACTCCAGCCAAAATCGGACATCTTCAGCTCCCCATGGATGCCAATAAGGATATTTTCAGGCTTAATATCCCGGTGTATGACATGCTTGCGGTGTAAGTACAGCAAAGCATTTGCCATCTGAGCGATATACTGCGCGGCCTTCCACTCAGGAAAGCGATGTTCTTTCTGCAAGCGCTTATATAGCTCCCCCTTCCCAGCATACTCCAGTATCAAGAATACTCGCTTGCTGTCGTGAAAGTGACCGTAGAGTCGAAGGATATTAGGATGCCGAAGGTTGCTCTGGATCTCGATTTCGCGGGCCACCTGCTTTTCCACCCTCCCTTGTTGGATTTCACTCTTGTGAAGCACCTTCAGTGCGCACACAAAACCGGTATCTCGTTCTCGAGCAAGATATACCCGTCCAAACTTGCCCTTTCCAAGGGCTTTGCCAACCTCAAACATGCCTAGATGAAAAGCCTTGAGCTGCGGCTGTTTAACCATCTTGAGAGATTGCTGCTCCGATATAACCACATTGTTCGGTGCTTGCGATAGAACGACGAGAGGAGGTCGAGATTGCGAAGAGGGTCGTTCGTTTCTTCGTTGGGTCTGTTGGGAGTGTGCAGGGCTTTGAATTGCGCCGTGTTCTTTGGTATCGGTAGTCATGATCCGGTTTTCCTCGATCGCTCCGTCCTGTTTGTGCGGCACAACAACAGCTACTAGCTGTCTGGTCTGCGAGGGAGGTTGTTTTCCATTCTTCAGGGTTATTTGGGAAGGATTGGCGGTTGAGGGTTTGTGAGGAATTGACTCGGACGTCAATGGCTGTTGAGTTCGATTCGACCGACGTGTAGGAGGAGGAGCATCCTAATACATCTCGTTCGTCTAGTACCAATGATAGCTACATTGTCGTTAGGATGTATTTACCTTAGCCTTTTGGTGTAGTTTGCCTGTCTGTCCTTCGCTTTCATCGTTAATGTCCAGATGCCTGAGCCGAGTCTCGAGCGGCATTGTGGTCCTGGTGAAGTTGTTACTGGGCTGGTGCTTTCAAATCCGATTAAATTAACAATATTCAATGCAAATGAGGATTGAAGTAGAATTGTGGGCTCTGTTTCCGAGAAGAGGCAGGGAGGACAAGGAATGTAGAGACGTACGAAGGGGTCATACGCGTTACTATGGTAACTGCTATCAATGCGCTCAGAAACCACCCCAGATATCAGAAAGAGATAGGGCTTCAAGAATTCCCGGAGAGTAAACTATTACTCTGTAGATGACTTATTCATAAAAAGAGGGAATCCTTGGACATTTAATAAATCAAGGTTCTGCTGGAGCCCTGGAGGCCTCCGGTTCCCTGGCTGCTGGGCTAGTCTATAACGAGTCTACATGGCAGGTAGCTGATATCGTGGTAAACTAAACTCTCAGGAGGAGTCATCTGTTTCAATGTGGAGACAACCTGAGCAGGGGTATATTCAATTAAATATGGGTCTCCGTAAATAGTTCATTTTGCCATTACCAGCTGGTCTTCCCTGCACAGTCTCTCATCTATATTCCTCGTCAATCTGAAGAAGAGCAGCCATCCCATCCTTCTCATAAGGTTCAGTGTCCACAATCATAGTTGCCATCACGGTTGCCGTCTCCGTCTTGCTTGCATTGTCACTGATGCGATGATGGCATCCCGGCGCCTCATACCAACTTCCTCCCTCGGTAATCAGCTTCATCGGGTCGTCATTCATTTTATTGAACACCTTGCCCTTGAGGACGTGAGCTGCAACTGAGGCATTACCATGTCGATGAGGAGGAGTTGAGCTGTTAGGTGGAAATTCGATGCGCAGGGTCACAATACTTTTGTTCTGGATGCCCACCAACCGATACGAGTAAACAATTTCGATGGACGGCATCGGCCGGCTGAAATATTGAATGAGATTGTGATAGGACAATAACCAGCTTTTGGGGCTATTTTGGCTCACCTGGAGTCGTAGGTTGGTTCTTCCATTGGGCAGGCAGATTTGTATGGCGAAATGGGAGCTTAAGATTTAAATAAATGGTAGGAGCCACAGTGCGTGTTAAGGTTGAAGATCAATATGTTGGATCGGCGGGGTTTGCCAACAGGTATTTATATGCCCCGGAAAGGCTATCCATGGATAGGCTATTCTACCTGTTTACGTGGATCGGATATCCGACATCGAGTTCTACGGATACCCGTTCCCCCACACGGTCGGCAACCCTGCTTGTAATTACCCTAACAAATTATCTAAATCGATTATGAAACGTTGAGCAGTAACTAGAATTCGCAGGAAATCCTGTCGATCCCTCTACTGTAGTTACCTGAAAACATTTAGCCGCATCTAGCGCTACGAAGTGTTTTCTATACGGGTCTGAGGTCGACTACTTATTCTTGGAGTACACTAAAATATACAGGCTCTGATGAATTTTCCGTTTGGCGCGGATCTCCTGCCACGTAAGTACACAACTAAACGAGTTGGCATTAATGACAAGTCTGCTGTAAGGGGTATGCAGATTAGACTCTAAGGCGGAGAAATGAGGGGAAGCATTTAGGCGCTAATAAGAGAGAATCTATCCCCGCCCTTATCCCAGAAGTTGTATACCAGTCCATGATTACAGCATATCCGTCTGAATATTATCAGTGAATCGGACGGCATCGAGGGCATTATTTGGTTGGATCATCAGCAATACATGGACCCGGAGGTTATTCTCCGGGTCTGTCCTAATAGACGATCTGCTGCTCTAGCAATCCTTCTTTGCTCTCCTGGAGGAAGGAAAAACAGACTTATAATGAATAGTTTCAGTCTAGAGTATAAGGTGAGTGTCCTGGTGGACAAACTGCCAGGATATAATCCGTCCAAGTTATTTTTTTATGGTCAGTCGACCCGTCCGTCCTGAACTTTTTTTTAAGGAAGTATACAAGATAGCGTGGCTCTAAGTTGTTGTTCCCCCAGATACGGAGTATGGTAAGCCGATAGTTTACAGAGGGACTGTCCGATATGGAGTGGACTACGCAGATTCAGCGAGCTGTACCCTTCTTTGGATAAAGCAAAAGGGAATATGGCAGGAATCTTCGCATAATACATTGAGGGTGCGTGTTACCTGAAGCAATTCCTAGCCCCATGCTACTAACTACATAGTGACTGGCGCTCTCGAGATAAGAGACAATTTCAGAGAATCGCACTTATGCTAGCTGGAATTCAGCGCATGATGAGCTGTTACTCTGATTTTGTATACTAACACTGTCTGTATCTTTTGCGTTGTAAATGTCAGTAGGCGTTTTTTTAAGTGCCTAAGGAAGTCCGGGAATTATTCCATTTCTGACTAATATTTCTACTCCGTGGAGCAGCCTATCTCCGAGTCGCCATGTGGAGTCGCTATCTAACAATATCGGTCTGGTGGACTTAAGCCACTTTCTGTGGTGATAACTACTTAACTCCGTACCCAGGTTTTGGTCTGGCGAAGTCTCCAAGGGCCATGATATGAAGCCATCAATGTTAGATCGGCTTCTGCATCCACAACCAACGTGGGTCTAAAGGAGGACCAAGTGGGCCAAACCAGTCTAATTCAGTTACATTCGGTGGCCAGAACCCACATAACTGACCAACCATACGCGATCTGTCATCAGGTTGCAGAAGGCTGCATCACATGGGTTCATATTACCCACCATTTCAACTGCTGGATATGCCGAACTTCGTCTATAAATGATAACCATCCCACATTCCGACTTGAGCTTTTACTCTCACAACCATTCTTTCCTTGCAACTGCATACAATTCACCCTCCATCAAGCAACCACCATGAAATACGTCCAATTCGGAAGCAGCGGTCTCCGCATCGCCCCCATTGGCGTGGGATGCATGAGTTTCGGAGACCCCTCAGGCCGCTATAAATGGTCGATCCCGGAAGAAGAAGCCCTCCCCGTCCTCAACCACTGTTATGAATCCGGTCTCAACTTCTTCGACACCGCCAACGCCTATTCCAACGGCTTATCCGAAGAAATCCTGGGCAAAGCAATCAAGCGATACAACTGGCGGCGCGAAAATATCGTCATCGCAACGAAAGTGTGGGCGCCTGTGGGCCGCGGGTCTGACGAGCCCATTCCGATGACAAACGACGAAAGAGACGAGGCCGGGTATGTCAATCAGCACGGTTTGAGTCGGAAACATATCTTCGAGAGTGTCGACGCGAGCTTGAAAAGACTGGACCTGCCGTACGTCGACTTGCTGCAGATCCACCGCTTCGATCCGAGAACCTCCCCTAGAGAAACGATGGAGGCGCTTCACGACGTCGTTAAGTTGGGGAAAGTACGCTATATCGGTGCTTCCTCGATGTGGGCTCATCAGTTCCTAGAGTATCAGTATACTGCTCGCCTACACGGCTGGACGGAGTTTATCTCGATGCAGAATCTCCATAACGCGATCTATCGCGAGGAGGAACGCGAAATGTACCCTGCCTGCGCAAAATTCGGAATGGCTGGCATTCCGTGGAGCCCCGTGGCGATGGGCTTCCTGGTTAGGCCCTGGCGTGAATTCAACAGTACCAAGCGAGGGGAGGAGCTGGGGTCAGGTCTCCTGCGACAGCCTACGACCGAGGCGGATCGGAAGATCAATGAACAGGTCGAGAAACTTGCTGGCCAGCATGGTGTGTCGATGGCAACTGTTGCGCTTGCTTGGTCGCTATCTAAGCCTTTTATCACGGCTCCGATTATTGGGATGAGTAAGAAGGAAAGAGTGGATGAGGCGGTTGAGGCTATCTCTTTTAAGCTGAGCCCCGAAGAGTTGAAGAGCATCGATGACCTGTATGAGCCTAAGAAGGTGATCGGGCATGTGTAGTGGTTCGCAATTACACTTGAGTCGTGTCATCAAGGCAGGATGTTGTTGCTCATATGTAAAATGAACGTGTTGTTTCCAGTGTCAGGACTGATGCTAGTGCTCCAGCCATATAATCAACGGACTAGGTCAAGAGGGTCAACTCTAGCATATCCCGTGAATTTTATTAGTATATGACACAAGCCTGGATATTAATCTCGTCCAAAATCAACTTATCCTAAACAGCGGTCTTTCATTCCTCGACGCCCGCCACTGGTTCGTAGAATGTGCCAGGCCCCAGCAGTCTCTCAAGACCCACCCCCAAGAACGAGCAAACGGCTCCGTGACCTCCCATCCAGCCGGATCCCAAGGGTCCTTCCATACAATAATGCCAGTATTTGCCGACTGCGCACTCCCAGTCCCCTTCATGGCCAGACATAACTGTTCTTCCGTCTCGAACTCCCCAGCATGGATTAAGTTGTCTCGCATCTGGGGAACAGGAAGTATATCTATCCATGGATGGTGGGCAATCGAGCGCTGGGCCGTGGTAGGCTGAAGGCTGGAAGGGAGAGACAGCTCAAAATCACGCGGCCACGGGCCGGCGGTATTGAAAGAGGAGATGGCATCGTCGTCGTGTAGATTATCTGATGTGAGCTTTAAAATCCTGGCGTTTTCCATAAGAGCTCTAGTGAAATTGAGCTGGATCAGGTGAAGAAGAAGATCTGTGCGTGGGGAGCCCATCATGTAGCACCGACGGGCCATTGTTTCCAGGCGGCTCATTCTCATTCTGGTGGCCGTGCAATCGAGATCCAGGATCCGCACCTGATCGACTTCCTCTAACGAGATGGGCAGCGTTGCGTCAAGTGAGTGCGCTGCTGACGGTTGGTCAGACGCGTGCATAACTTCAAGCCCCGCAGGGCGCGGACCTTCGGTATGACCCTTTTTGGCCTCCGATACCTTTGAGCGGGCTTTGTTCTGAAGACCTACGTGTGCGGTTAATATGACAATTGCAGACTACGTGCAAGAGACTCACGTCGGGCTCTTTGGTTCAGGCGATTCTGCAGCCTACGGCGTGTTTTCGAGTCTGAGATCCCGGACCAATCCTCGTCAGGCCAGGCACTAAGGCGCTGTGAAAGCGAGTGTAGAAGAATCCGGTTTTCGGGGGGTGTCTCCACATTCTGGTTCATGATTTGTCTTCCTATCGAAAAGATTCATGCATTGATGCGTGTTGACAACAAGTGAATGAAAGATTGGCCCCAGGATTAGAGAGATGAGATAATCAACCACGTGCAGATCAAATTTGTCATCCGACGGCGCTTAACTTTAACTAGTTAACCACGTGAAACTTTAGTCATTCCCTGCCAAGTTAACTATATACGTCATTCTTTTGTAATATGATGACTTTAGGCCGACTGGAACTTACCTGTTGTTATCTATGGTCGTTTCGTATGACCTGTATAAAGTCAATGATTCAATTTAAGGTTTACGGCTTAGACAAGCTTTAATGAACCGTTTTCAGTTACTAAATACAAGTACCAAGACATAGGCACCCTAGGTACCTATTGTACGGAAACATTGTACAGTATATGACGACATTGGGTGCGCCAATTAGAGTCGACTGGGCTGGGTTCATTAGACCAATGTGACAAATGTGGTACCTTTGGTACCGCATTCACAAAGCAGGGAATGAAACTGTAGCGAATAATCTTTTCTTTTCTTCTTTTTTTTTTTCTTTCCCAAAAGTTTGTAGTCATGACGTGCAGGGAAGTATCGTTTCTGAAAGCAGCTATGGCCGAGATTTTCTACGTCATGATCTGGTTACGTTGTGACGCAATCAAGTCTCTCATTGACTTCCACAGGCATAATTCGAAATAGGCGCGTTCGAGCTTCTTGATGTGTCCGTCGTGGAACTGCATATTCGTTCTCCGACACGCGTAATATTTAATACATCAACCCTCCGTACTCCCTCTTTATAGGTGCACTAAATGTGATTATAACTCTAAAGCTTTTGTTACTAATATCCCTTTCCCTTATTGGAAAATTCACAGGCAAACAAAATGTCTCAGGGTCTTCCGGTTGATAAAATAATGTCACTTCCAGAATATCCTCGACGGTCTTCTTCCATGATAAACGGTCAATACGCTATAAAATGCAATGATGACCTGGGACTAAAAGCCTCGGATGATACAATAAAAGCCAAGATATGGTTTAAGACACCAGTATGTCTTAACCTTGATCACATAATTTGTGGATTTTTAACTAAGACCACTCCAAACCTCAGCCACTCTCCCTTGCTACAATACATAGAATCAACAGTCTCAAACTTTTTACAAAGTCAGACGGCAAAGCGGGTTTCGATGAACCTGGTGCAGGTAACTGGGCGTGGTTTGAACTCGCTGTTCTGAAGAAAGAATCAGATACATGTCCAAGGGTCAAGGATGGAATCGAGCTCGTCTGGACCAGCCATAAAATTAACTTTCGGGAAAGCACAAATGAATGGGTAAGTTGATTCTTTAACAAAATATTGAGCCGTCAGCTCATATATGCTGTTCTAGAGTTATGGTGAACAATTTGACCGCGGCCACGATTTGCTGGGGTCTTTGGAGGTAGGTGTAGCTTCTTTATTTTCCAGATATACTACCAACATGTTCAATTCTAGAGTGGAAACGTCATAGCTGTCCAAATTTGTGCTCGTTTTGTTGGGTGGCAAATCGCTGCTAAGATGGGGTGTATGGTTATCGACATCGGGGATGAAATAGGTGTGCACCCTATAACTAATCTGCCAAATTGCGATGATCTAATTATAATCCCGCAGGGAGGTTGGAGCCTGTTAAATACGAGTTGGTCCAGTCCGGGATTAAGACTATAGAAGCAGTAATCCAAGAAGTCAATACTCTCATAAAACCGACTTTTAAACGGGCCCTTCCGAATAACTTCTTCAGGGCTGATGCGTTGGAAATTGGCGAAAAGCCTTTACGTGTCCTTTCACTAGGTCTGTCTCTTGTTGGTCTCTAGAATACTATAAATGCTAACATACTCTTAAAAGATGGCGGGGGAGTGCGCGGGTTGTCTTCACTTCAAATCTTAAAAGCCGTTATGGAAAAAGCTGCTCCGGGAAAAAGGCCATGCGAGATATTTGACATGATAGCAGGAACAAGCACAGGAGGGTAGGTTCGTGAACTGAACAATTCGATCTTGAGTTGACTCATGGTTCTAGTTTAATTGCCATTATGTTAGGCCGTCTGGGAATGACTGTCGATGATTGTATTTCAGAGTACGAAAGCGTCATGGACAAAGTCTTTGCCAAAAGCTGCTTTGGAAAATACGTTCACTACGCTTGGAACGGTGAAATGTATGATTCCAGCGTTCTGGAAGATGCTATCAAGGACCTTATACGCAACGCAGGACAACCGGATGACGCTGCACTGCTTGACCCGCATGGTCGCTGTAAAGTGTACTAAACCCTTTGCGCGTTCGAAAAGTTACACCTGACCATATACCTTAGGTTCGTTACGGCCGTTCGCAAGGATGCACCCAACAATAAGAAGCCCGTCATTTTGCGCTCGTACGAAACTACGCGAGAAAAACCATGCCTAACTAGAATACAAGTATGGCAAGCGGCCCGTGCAACATCCGCTGCACCAGTGTATTTCAAGCCAATCAGAGTCGGAAAGCATGACCTAGTCGATGGCAGCCTCGGAGCCAACAACCCCTTGGGATGGTAAGCAACGTGTCAGTTTCCTTAGAAAATCTCTGACTGAAAGTTTTCCAGGCTTTGGCGCGAGGTCTTAGGTGTCTTCGGTACGGCTCGTCCTACCGATTGCTTCCTCAGCATAGGCACCGGCATATCTGGCAATAAAGCTCTGATTGACCCCAGCACATTTTCGATACGAACTCTGTTCGGAGTAATTAGATCCTACGCCAGTGTCGCAACTAACTCTGAAATCACAAATATTCTGTTTCGTCATCTTCTAAGAGCGTTTGCTCCCCAGATGAATAAGAAAAAGTATTGGAGGCTGAATGTATCCCAAAAGTGTGGGGATGATGATTATGTTGATGTTGGGGATATTGATGACGCTCAAGGTGCCAAGACCAGCTTGAAACAGATGACAGATCAGTATATAAAGGATAAGGACCAGGTGATTGAAGATTGTGCGAATGCACTGAGGGGCTCCCCAGAACAAAGCGCCTTAGGAGTGGAATCGAATATCGAATATTCGAAAATAATCTGAATTTCGAATACTGATAATTTCAATATTTATGCTTTATTGTTGAATATCATGGCGATGGCAGGGATTAGGAAAAGTTATTTCAGTGGAAGGGCACTGACCGCCTCTGTAAAAGACAATCGTCACACAAAGAAATTGTGACATATGGATTCAAATGAAGAGAAAAAAAATAAAACCGGAAATATGCCATTATTTACATGGACCAACAAATCTATCATGTCTAACCTTAGTTAATCCATTGCGAAAAGAAGCTCATCAGCAAGGGTCACAGCTTAGTTATATGTGGGCCATCAATGACAAGGGGAAGAAGCCTTTGACTGGTTGATGGGAAAACAACAGGATAGCGTCGCACACCTTGTCCAGCATCTTCCCAGCAAACGTAGAGCTGACCATCTTATTCGAGGCTGAAATAAATACTTGTAGATATCCATCCTCCGGCTCTGAGACAACGTAGAAGACCTTTGTCATGGGAGAGAAGGACACAAATGTAGGCGTGCATTCAAATCCGCCCAGGGATAATGTTGGGCGCCGTTCAACATTCTGGTACTGAACGATCGATCCGAGCCACATGGAGCTAGGCCACGGCGCGCAGTGCCCTTTGTCCTTATACGCACTAGCGCACATGAACATATCAAGTGTATTGGCTGTTTAAACATTGATGTTGACGAATCCATGAAAAATTTCACGTAATCCTGCCCAACAGGGGGTCTTTTACTATTGGTTGGCTGGTAATAGTTTTTTTGGGGGGCTTTTGAAGTCCCATGGTGTAAGTTACTCATTATACACTGCGTATATTGTTTCAAAATGTGCGTCACATTACCATTAATCAGCGGCATCATAGCCTTCACATACAACCATGGCAGACATTTTAAAGAGTTGTTAAAGTAGTGCAGTTGTGAACCGCTTGCGGAACTGCAAGCCCAATCCAATAACTTAACCGGATGAGGTATCTTGTTGTCATTTGGGGTTGGGTTGAATCAAAAAGGAGCGATTCCAGTGCTGAGAAAGTTCTCCATATCAATCACTAGACTCGCGACACAGTTTACAGCTACCTGTAGCCAACGGCATAAGATGCCGTCATTATAAATTCTTATCTACTTCGGCTGCGAATCACTTTAATTGAGATAACGCCCATTTGACCATCCAATCTGACTGCAGGACCTCCTTGATTTATGGCCGTTCTTCAGGCCAAAATGCCAGCATTCGACGCATTAAATCAATGATAGCAGTTGCTTCTTCCCTCTCAACCTCACACCCCTGTTTTCGCCGATACTTCTGTACGGTTTCCTCGAAAGCCAAGTCAAGTTGAGACCAGACATAGCGGCCCTCTTTTGGGTTCCCATTGCTGTAAAAAACTGGCTTCGCCCCCGCGAGTGCGTCCACCAAGCTGAGGGTAAGGGTCCTAGTATATCAATCTGTTGTGATATTAGTTCATCTGCAGAGGTAAATGCAGTGCTGAGAATGCCTACATGCCAAGGATTTCCCAAATCGCCGTGGCCAAGCTCCAGATGTCTGCTGAGTATGAGAGAGGCGCCTCTGGTTCAAACTGGGCTTCTGGGGGTCGCATTGCTAATGATGTGTGGCAGTCTTTACCGCGACGAGTTTCCAGAGCTGGGGCAAATACCTCGCCAAAATCACTCAGGAGTACGTGCTTGTCAGACAGTAAAAAGTCCGCATTTTTTCCAAGATAGACCGGTATTACTGCCTTCGATGGAGCATTTGGTAGAAGCTGCTTCCCATCACGCCGTGTAATTGAGACCGTCTCAGGCTCGCCATATTCTTCATATAGCTGCTCAACCGAACAGTGATCAAAACCCGATGGTTTGAACCAGGATATTCCGGAAATGGATATCTGGTTAAGAGAACGATAAATACCAGTTTCTGCGAGAAAAAAGTAGGTCAGCAATGAACTCAATACTTAGCACTCACCTCCGTGAACGTAGGCCCGTGAGTGTATGTAAGCAATAGCCAGTGCGAGGCCACCTGATAGCGCCCGCGTAACTTCGAGTGGGAAAAGCCGACAAAAAGACGCTTCTCAAAGACTACACTATGCAGGTATCATGGTATAGCATCGATGTGTTCCATTGGGCCCATTAAGCTCAAACTCATCTAATGGGGTGGGTATAGAATCATGTCAGGGGTTTATGAGAACTCGGAGAATCTTCGTTTCTTGCATAGAAGAATTCACTATACCAACTTTAACAGCAACATAGCGGTGCAGACAGGTATCCAGGGCTAGCCAAGCAGTCGAAATAACCCCTCAAGCCCAGCTTGTCAACGATGCGGTATCGCTCGTGAAGCACGTCCCCTATCATAATAGGATGAAAGCCCCCTGAACAGTATTTTTCAAGTGACACCGCGCCGTCAATCCAGTTGTATTCAGAAGGACGGCCTCCCAAATGTTCTTTGTTGCTACACATTTTGGTTGAATAGGGGGTAGCCGGTCGCGCGACACAAGCCCCGGGTTTGCGAGGACGGGGAATAGGCAACGCGTGTGATGATAAAATAGGAAATTCGGGGCCACTCAACGATCGAAAACCAACAATATTTCGAAGGACTGTCTTAGGGTAGCGCGTCAAGATAGATGGTAGTTGATGTCAAGGCGTTAAAAACACAACGCGGCCAAGGCGGGTGGGAATGGCCCCAGAAAACAACCGGGCGAGGCCGCTTTCAGTCGCGCGACCAGGGGCAAGTTTTGTGTCGGCTACTCCCATTTTGGACCTGATCGGGGTTGACTCTCCTTTGAAATGATGTTTAAAGGGTATGGGTAGCTTTGCTTGAGTGACTTATCTTTATTTCTCTAGGGGCAGCCTTTGTCGGTGTTGGGCGTGAATCAACTCAAGGATATGGAGAACGGGAATGCAGACATGGATTGCTGCGAGCTCGTATGTTGATAGTTGCTGGATAGCTTCAGAGACATCAAGTCGATCTTCGGGGTGGTCAGACGATAACCTTTCGCCAAGATTCCGGATAATGAGCCCAGAAGGCTCGTCCTCTTCGGTAGATGCTATTTCCATCAGCAGCTTTCCAAATGTCCACCAGTCATTTTGGCATCTTAGCTCAAATGGAAGGTCAAAGGGGAAAAGATCATTTCGAAACTCGGGCGCCAGGTTCTCATATGTATAACCCACTCCAATGTCAATAAAAACTGCTTCGCCGGACGCATCGATAACATTCCGTGGTGTGATATCCATATGAGCAAGGGAGGAATCATGTAACCGCAACAATGCGCGCGCCAGCTGATGAGGCCAAGCCTTCCAATTTCCTCCTTTTCCGTCCTTGCGATGGATCGCGTCCTCAAGAGTCCCATTAGGGTAATATTCTAGCAGCATCCCGTGAATGACATCGACATCTTCAAAGACGCTGTTTTTAAATGGACTTGGAGATTTCACGACAGCTACTAATTGAATAATATTCTGACAACCTTGGAGTCGTATGATATTGCGTAACTCTTGTTCAAAAACTGTCGTGTGGCTCGGTTCATAGAAGGGATGTTCCACAGTCTTGTAGATGAGCTTTTCGTCTCCTCCAGTCCTTTTATTTAGGAAGACATTATTCGAAATTTGTTCCTCTCCCTCAATATCAGAGAGATACATGGTTGGCAATCCCGAATAGATATCGTAAATGCGATATTGTACTCGTGAGGCGTCTTCTCGGACTGTGTATACCCAAGTGTCGATGGATTCGCTAGACACAGCTTGTTGTATGACTTCATTGGCAGTCTTGGGGAGAACGACAAATACGGCTCCCTTCAACGACTAGCTCGCAGACCGTATTCGCAAGTAAAGGGAGGGAACGAAAGTCGATAAGGGCTATAAAGGCCTCCAGCTTTTTCCTTCTCTTGAGCAGGTCGCTTCTTTTGGTGATACCTGTCTTCGCTTTGAAAGTCACTTTGACATGCCATTTCAACCCGTCCCTGCGAAAGATGATGATTTCCGACCGCTCGCATGGCTCTGAATCATCTACCCGATACCCTTGATCCTCCTTGTAAGTAGTAGGGAGAATTTGAACCTGCCCAGGTGTAGAAGAAACCATGACGGTAATCTATCATTGAAAAGGAAGTGTTGAAAAGAAAGTGATCGTGATATAGAAAGGGAGGACAAGTTGAGTTGTGCTCACAGGTCGACCACGCTAGTCCTAAATTGGTACATCGTACACATCTCAGCTTTTACATTCCGGTAGAGAAAAGGAAGTAGATTATAATAAATAGATTAAATCGTACTCCATAAGCAAAATAACTTCTACTTGTATGTGTAAGGCTAGGTACACTTGCATTTGAAATTCAATATAATCATTCTTAATGTTTAGTAGGCGATTGTTTTTTCTACGGTTTACGTACCTGCGACTATGCTAACACGTCCATCCTACCATCTGCAGTCCTCTGGATTTATTTGACGTTGTCTTGGGTACCTTGTTCAACGCGCTGCACATCAGCCGAGTCGTATTATAGCGATTCATCACGGAGTCATTACCTCTGGCAACGCGGTGGTCAAGGAACCTGCAATGTGCGATGACTTGCAAGAAATCCGGAGTCCAACGTTCTCTATTTTGCAATGGAAGCGGCTGGATTGATGAACAACCTTAAATGTCTGTCCATTCGTAGGATTAGCGCCTATTCTAGCTCCCACAAGGATGACGATTGGCATAATTATGCCGCGTTAGCAGCTGCGGCATATGCAAGAGTATTGCTGCTTGTCTTTAACTGTGTGAGAGATAATGAACTACCACCAAAAGTAAGCAGTTTACTCCCATGAGGCAGAGGCCGGAGGGGAGGAAGCCCTCAGTAAGATCGGTGTGGTCATCATGTGAGGCAACACCAATAAAACTACTCCCACTAAGCGCTCGGATCGGCTACGCTCTGAGTGATATGTGCTCTCCATGGAACAGCCAGTGTGAAGATTAAATTATCTAATGCAGCTATAAAAGTTTGGCCCTTTGCCATTCGTAGAAATTGTAGAAAAGAAACTGCGACGTGAACTTTGACATCCCCTATCAGCTAAACCCTCTGTTTCTGTCCCTTTCTCTGGGGAGGGGTACAGTAAAAAACAGCAATCAGACATATCTCTTGGGCATATGGCCCTTAGCTTCCCCGACCTGCTTAGGTGCGGGTTGAGAGAACGGAATGTTCTCCTCTAATTGGCGACGAGGGGCCGGAGGCGCCGGGGGCAGCGGGAGCGTCGTCGTCGTTAGCATCATCATCGTCATCGTCATCATCGTCCGGGCCGATAGAACCGAAGGCACCGGCTCCAGAGGGGCCAAAGTCTGGCCAGATATTGTCGTCATCGACGTCCGCGGCTCCGCTCATCGCCTGAACACACGCCAAGTTCCACTGCATATTTAAAAGGTCGATGGACGGAAGGGGGTGCTCGGAGGGGTCGTCTGTCTTAAGCACCAGCGTATCACCGGAGCATAAAGGCTTCTCAGTGATGCTGTTAAACAGCTTACAGCCTTTCCCGCTTGAGCGTGAATTGCTTGGAGTTTCGGGCGCAGGAAAGAGGGGACGAGAGCACCATTTATGAACAGGCAGCCAGTGAAACTCCACTTCAAGTTCTGTTTTTGTTTCGTTAAGGCGTATCGGCTTAAAAGCAAACCTCGCCATACCCCAAAGCTTATGGGCGTCGCACGTCATGGTGATTAGATTTAGAGGGGTTTCGCTCCCCTGCGGGCCCAGGATATCCCTTTTCCAGCTTGCGATTTTGTCATCCGTCCAGAACACCGACAGCTGGCGCCAGAACTCTCGATACTGTTTGGTTTGCGTTTGCCGAGCGAGGGAGAAAGGGAAGATATGGGCGACCTCAAGTGGTTCACCCGCGTGAGTCAAGACGCATTGCTGGCCGTCCCTCTCCTCAGCCTTAAGACCGTTATTAGCCATTCAAAAGAAATATACTTATAGTATACTTACTAAATCAGCCGCGGCCTTTGAATGCTTCCGCTTCTTCGACTCATCGTCGATCTTGGTACGGCTTCTCGTAGCCCCTATATAAGAATAAAAACGTATATTAGGTAACTGACCGAATATTTTCGGCTTAGTTATGCATCAACTTACAGGATTTGACAGCCTTCAACGCGTCGTTTCCAGCCAGGATGGTTGCCATAAATTTCCAGCGATTTGGCTGCACGATGTCTAAAAGCACTTTCAGGGACGGGATGTCGGCAAACCACAGCGCAGCCCATGAGGCTTGGTCCACTTCCAGTTCACCAAGGTATTCTTGGATTTGGGTCAAGATTTGCTGGCGTTCCTCGTCCAGGCATTCTTCGAATGCGGTCATGGTGTAACACGAGCAGAAAGTTGGAGAAGATGGCAGAAAGGAAAAAAGAAGATCTATGGAATTACACAAGACTTACACTGCAGAAGTCATCCTTCCGGCAGAATTAGGGTAGTGTTGAAGGGCGAAGGCTTGGCAAGCGAAATGACTAAGGATCCGGATGGGATTAACTAGACCACTAAGATGATCGAATAAAGCAATAGAATGATCTCTATGAAATAAGCTAATTAAAGATGCTGAAGACCTCCTTTCTGGCTATCTAAGAGGTCTATTTATAATTTTACATCCATTCTGGTCACTACATCTACTAATCTTATAGTATATCTAGTTTAGTTATAAAACTTATAAAATTATACGAAATATTTTTATATTTAAATTATTTAATATTAAATCACCTACCTAGTCTTTTATTTAGTTTTATTTAGACTTTTAGTGACTAGGTTAACTGATGTGGCCGCCGACTCTTGAAGATTTAAGTTGGCCATAGTAAGTGTCCGCTTACCATACTTGGCTATCCTTGAAATAGCACTCCTGGTTCATCTCACTTCGTGCGATGTCATTGTAGCCTAAGTATTAATATATCACAATTCTGCCTGGTCAAGGACACTAATTGAGCTTCATATTCTGTAGTTACTCCAGGGCTGTCTAGTCTGTCGACGAACTAGAATACTGAACCAGGACACGAGGCAGTCGCTCTACATTTGCTCCGCGGAACAAGCTATGGATGATAGTGGGAAATTATCCAGAAAGGACAGTGAAGGAATGAGGAACAGCTCTTATTCATCCGACTTGTCAAGTTTGTAGGATCCACAACAGTGCCCATCTGTCTGTTTTCCGTATTCGGGAACATCATGACTGAATTTAATTGTGCACTAACTGCTTTGCAAGACGGCTACTCAGATAATCGAGGCGGTACCGTGTAGAATTGGCATGCCATCCAAGATACCCATGGACAAAGGCAGAGCATAGCATGTCTGCCGGCTGAGATGTGTCCGTCCTTGGGGTATGATCAGCGCTCCCATGTGGAGGAGGACACTTGAACGCCTTATCAAGGGCTTCACAGCTGTCTAACACGCGTTGGAACAAATCACAGATCGTGTCTCGAAACGTCCACAGGCTACCTTGGACAAATCGCGACGGACACCCGGACGCTCGTTTGATGCGCGTCACCAGCGACACATAGTTGACCTTTTCTCCTTCGAGAACCTCCTTTGGATACGAGAATAAATCGTTCCCGAGGTTGATTACGGCTGTCAACGCGGGGACATATGACATCCACACCGAATACGGGATTTCTTCCTCGCGCGATTGCTTGAATATTGGAACGCAGTATGCCATCGGCGCCCCCGTGAGAGTCCTCACATAGTATGGAAAGTCTTCGACTGGACACAAATCCATAAGTGATGGTTGCTCCTCTGCTTCGATGCTATCACGAAGCATCCCCCACATCCGATCCTCCATCAGGCAGCCTTCTACCCACTGCGACCAAGAGGCAGCAACAAATGTCCCAAGGGACGGCTGGATTTTACCGAAAAACTCGGCACATTCGGCAAGAAGGTTATAAAATACTGTCGACCATTGATCACACGGCGGCTTTCTTTGCCACAGGTTGTTTTGTGACTGAGGAAGCTGGGCCTTCGCTTTCGGGGAGAGGAAATTGTTGTCTAGGCTGATTGCCAATGCCGTCATCTTTGCCATGATCAACTGCACTTCGTACGATCCGAGAGGATAAAAGCCCTCAGCACTAGACGCTGCTTGCTCCAGAAGGGCGTCTAACGTGCCCATATCACACGAGGTGGCCTTGGTCAGTTCTCGTTCCGCCCATTCATGAAATAGCTTCCGAAGATACAAATTCTTAGCAGGGACGGTGTGATCATGTTGGATGGCTTGGAGGAATATTTCGAGGAGATTGCACGTTTGCTCGACAATTATTTCTTTGTCGCTTGTACTCAATGCCGAAGCATCACTATAATCAAGACAGGAGTATTTCTCATCCCTGAACAGGGACATGACGTCCAGTTCGAAGCCCATCACGATTAAAACAGTGAAATGGGTTCAGGATTAAACAATATCTGGCTCTGGGGGGCTCAGCAGCTATGTTCTTGTGTTCATGCAAAGATAAGTACTTGATGAAGGGGACTAATGAACTCATCTGAAGGGATGAGTTAAATTAAATCCAAAAACTCACAGGAGCGATTCCACATTTATGTGTAATGGATTATAGGAGAGGCTCCTTTGGGAAACCTGTTTCTAAGAGCTTACATCTCCAGCACTTCGACAAAAGGAGTACTCTCGGGGTTGAAGTAATAACTTTTCCCATCCCTAGAAGGAGACTTAAATTAACACAAGTCGGCAAGGCCTACTGGTCGTCGAGGTAGGAATAAGCTCATACATGACGCTTATGAGGGGCCATGTGAAAGCAAAGGCCATGCCATGTTCCCGAATAAGCCAACTAGTTTTCCACCCACCGTGTGTCTTCTGCACGACACTGTGATAGGTATTAGTACAGACTTGTGCAACCTTATCCACTATATAAACTTTTATCTCCAGTGTTGCATCCGCACGGTCCCCATATCTTCTAGCAAATCATGGAGAGCGTGGTTAGAAATAAACTCGTATAACATGCTTTACGCATACCTGATCCTGTAGGTTGACGTGGCTTAAACTCAAGAGCTAAAAGGTGTCTAGGTCATCGGGCGCTGGGAAGGAGGGTAGACCCAGCAAGCTTTCGCAAGCCCCATAAAAAGAGTCATAATATAATGGTCATTCCTTCGACTGTTCACAGCAAAGTACATGTCTCATACTCATACTTCACCAATCGCACAATTATCAGCAGCAAGCATTATGGTCCTCCACACCCCCGACGTGATGATGCTGGTAGTTGGATGCTTCATCGTCACACAGGTGTGCAAATACATATATCGATTGAAGTTCCACCAGTTGGCCCGATTTCCCGGCCCTAGATTTGCAGCGGCTTCGAGTTTGTATGCAACTTACCATAATTTGATCGAACGAGGTGCGTTTACGGAAAGACTCCCACAATACCATGACCTATACGGTTAGCAGACCCTTCATCCCTACTCCCACGGGTCATTATCTCACTGTGAATAAGGGCCGATTGTTCGCACACATCCAAATGAGTTGCACATTCGGGACATTGCGGCATACAATGAGGTATTCAGAGTAGGGACAAAATTTCAGAAGGAAAGCGGCTTCTATGGCTTCCCTTTTGAGGGCTCCCATTTTAGCATGCCTGATACCGAGTCTGCAAGAAAGCGGCGGAATCTACTTCAGCCACATTTGTCCGACAATTCGATCAAGAAAATCCAACCCGTTCTAGAGCAGTCCATACGCCAGTTCTCGCGAATACTACAAAAGGCTAGCGATGAGAAAACTGGCGTGAACCTGTCCTTGGGGTACCGCTCTGTAGCGATTGACATGCTGTTGCGGTATGGGTTTGGAAAGACACTCAAAACTCTGGATGACGGCAGTTTCAATTGCCCCGTGGCAGAAGACATGGATGATGTTCTGTTCGGTTCTCTAGTTGCGAAACATTTTCCCAAGGTAGGAAAGGCAATGTTTGAGGTGCTACTCCGGTTGCCTCGAACCATCGCCCGGACGGTCAAAGTCTCATCAATTCTTGATATGAGGGAGGTACGTTTCATATCCTTCAGGCAAGATAAACGGAGAAACTCAATAATTCGATAGGATTGCTACAGAATGTTGCGGCAAATGGTCGAGAAGCCAAAAGGTGAAGATATCTCTCATCCACGGATATTCGATCTAGCAGTGAAAGAACTCATCTCCGGCAGTCAGCTGTCTATTGATGAGCTAACTGCTGAGGCTGTCGTACTCCTTTTCGCCGGGGGCGAAGCCACTGCAATATCGGCCATTATTGGCACGTTCTATCTACTTAGTGATCATGAACGCCTGAATGTATTGAAACAAGAACTCTTGTCCGCGATGCCAGATGGGCAGAGTCTTGCCCTCAGTGAGCTAGAAACACTTCCTTACCTCGTAAGTTACCTTGAAGGTGTATCCCTCATCGATTCCAGGATAGCTCACCCAATCGTCACTAGACAGGGGTTGTCAAAGAGGCACTCCGATTCACCCAGGGCGCTCCCGGCCGTCTCCCAAGAGTCGTCCCTTCAGAGGGAGCCACTCTGTGTGGTGAATTCATCCCAGGCAATGTAAGACTGTCGATACCTCTGTCCACCAGCCTAGGATTGTCTAACGCACCTCTGTAGACAATTATATCTTCAAGCCACTACGTGTACCATTTCGACCCCGACATTTTTGACGACCCCTTTGCATTCAAACCAGAGCGTTGGTTGAACAAGATGGACGCGCAACACTTGGATAAGTATATGCTCTCATTCTCTCGGGGCTCCAGAGCATGTATTGGTATCAAGTGAGTTGTCCACCTGCGCTTCTCTCTCCCAGGGCTGAAATTTATGCACAAATAGTCTAGCATATGCTGAGTTGTATCTGATATTCGCTCATGTGATGCACAAGTTTGATCTTTCCTTGGATGGAACCACCATGGACGACATGAAGCTGAGAGATTACTATGCCCCTATGGCCAAGGGACACTTAATGATTAAAGTGGATGGATATGACTGGCGCATGGATATGGATGGATAAGGATATCGAGGTCATGATACATATCTATCTGAAGGCCTTGAAGGAAGCTTCCTAGAGATTGTGTGAATTCTTTAAATGAAATGAAGACCTCGCAACAAAGTACTATATTTGCCCGAAGCCCTCCGCACCTTGTTAGACGGGTTCAAATAGTCTCGACAGCCGAAACAAATCTTCGCCGGTAGTCACCATATGCTTCTTATCAAGTGGCGGCTTAATACCACTCGAGACCTGCTCGTCTTCTCAGTCCACAAACGCAGACAAAAGTATCACACCCCTTGCAGCACGGCTCGTTGGCCAACTCCCGCGCTAAATCAGGAGAGTTAATATACCGCGACACAACTTCCTTAACACACGCCCGGTAAGCCTTCTGCATCGGCCTTTAAGGTAATGACTGTACAATGTTGCGACCATCTTGCCGTCGAATCGATGACCACGGCACAAATAGCGACATTATCCTCTTCCAGGAGGCATAATTACTGCTTCTCAGAAGGGGTTCGATGCCCACGACTCTGTCGGAGGACTAGATTGAGGATTAGTTGAATGGGTAATGGCCGCGGCAGACTATAAGCCCGGATGGCCACTGATAAATGATGGGGGTCTTTTATTGCATCTATGCATCCGCTTATTAGATGGGGAATTAATAGAATAGAAGGTGGATTGAACAACACCAAAGACTTGAATTAGCAGTAATCTCAGTCGATACGTCTACACGTTCGGGGATGTCGTTTCCGAGAAAGCAAACTATCACATCGCGGAAGAAATGTCTGGAGAGAAGCCGGAACCAACCCGGGTGCATTTACTTCTACTTTCATCCACATGTATGACCTTTTTCTAACTCAAGTCCGTTTCTAATATCAATAGATATATCGACGTTACTGCCGAGCCAGTCAAAGCTGCTTTGGCCCAGCATCAGCATAGCCAGTATGTGCGTCAGGACAACAGTCCTGAATATGCGGACTATTTGGGACACCTTAGCGCTAAACAGCTCTATCCAAACTTGAAACCAAAGAAGGCTTTGGTTTCTCCATGCTATCTGGAAAGGAGAAGAAGGTGTATTCATAATTTTATCTTACTATATGGTAAGGTACTACCAGATCAAATTGCACAGGACATGATAAAGTTCCCATGCATATCACATTATTGAAGTATGTACCATGCGCTTAGTATACTACCAGCTAATTCCATTGCGTTTACTAGGAATATTTTGTATTGCTGCTCTCTGAATACAAATGGGATGGACTTATGTGCACCTTTGTAGTTCGAATATTCACTGTAAATAGAACTAACTGTATGCCAAGAATAACACATCATCAAAGAAGCAGAAGGTACATATCAAAACAAAAATAAACTTCCAGATATCACAAGGCCACTTCAGGGTCTAACCTTACGACCCTAAAACCTGCGTGGTCCGGGTCGCGGTCCGGGTCATCAGGGTCACCCGCGGGTCGTGGCGAGGTCTAGGTGCGGGAGTCTAGAAAGGGGTGGCTCGCTCGGCTGCCGATTACGTTAATAGTCCCTGGCACAGAGTGGTGGAGACTAGCCGCACTCCCCAAAAGCTAAGTTGCATGTTCAAAGCAAATCCTAGTTTGCCAGGATGGTCTACTGTTCAACAAGACTATACAAAAGCGTGTCTGCAATAATTGCCCAGTCGCCCTATAATCTTAACTCTAGATTAGGTATATATTAATATTGGTTAATTAAAAATACTATATTAAATTATCTAGTATACCCGGTCGATTAACCGATCGCATCTACCGTAATATATTCCCAAATCACCGTATTCACCTTCCTTAGAGATATAAGATATAACTAGTTCGTAACGCCACCTTTAGAGAGAAAGAAAAGGGCGAACACAGAGAATAACCAATCATTAAACACCATTATAGGTATAAGCGACCGCACAATATTGGGCAGAACTCTTATTACCCATTAACCCAGCTCCTCTATACCGTAGAGTAGTGAACCTGCGCTCTTAAACACGTTAATAAACAATATTCATTTTTCTCTTCGTGCTTCGTACACGCTTTAATATTTTAAATTAGTTCCAAACTGTTCTCATTTTTTGCTTTATACTAATATTAACCCGTCTCATCAACGTATTCTGCTACTGTTGCCTGACGACATTCCCTTGGCGTTATTTACACATAGATGGCGGGATCGTTTTCTCTCTTCTTCGGCTCTTGATAGAGGCAGTAGTTTAGAAGGACATTTAGATGTATATAAGAAGCTTGGGCGGCAAGTAATCTCTATATCCAACTTCTAGTAAGTTTTAGCGAGAAAGTGTTTAATGTTGGGTGACAAAACCTATGCTACATTCCACTATAGTCACATCAACCTGATTAAAATGATAATTGAAGCATGAAAGACTTAGCCTTATAAGACTACAAAGGATTTTTTGGCTCCCCCTATCTGTGCAACCCAATTATTCCTATCTTTCTCTCCCATGTAAATTCTCATGAGCAAAAGTAATATCCGTCGTCACTACAACGCCCTCCCCAAAGCCACCACCAGCTTCACCGTCACCACCGTTCCCAAACTCCGGATCCATAATCCGCTCTTGGCTTTCCCCGTATGAATCCGTGCTCTTTTTTTCCCCACGGACCCTCATTTTATACAGATGACTCTCACCACCACCCATTCCAAACGCTCCACTCCTGCGCTTCCCATAAAAGATTGTGCTTCTGGTCCTTGACCAGTCAGCATTCCCCTAATTATTTCCATATCCGTATCCATATTTGTAACTCCCCAACGATCTATACAATTGGAACCATCCCCACTTTGTGAATAAACTCTGGATGCCCAGCGCACAGACATTGATCAATGAGATAAGAGCTTTGCGAAAAGCCCAGCCCAAAGTGGTGGAGAGCATTGTAAGGTCTTCAACTAAATAATAGGCGTATAAAAAGGCGGTGACCATAATCAAAATACGAAAGGAGAAAAACACTTAAAAGAATAATTTCTAGATCGTGGGGATGCGGGCGGCGAGGATGAGAGGGATAGAGATGCTTATAATACTGAATTCGGTTCTATTTGAAGTCTAAAGTTAGTTTAAAGAAATAGGGTGGAGTGATTAGTGGTGAGTATACACAATGCTGAGTGTTTTGATAACTATCTAGTTAAAGGGGTGGATTATGTAGTTGTCTTTGTGTTTTATATACATGGCAGTTTATTAGCGGTATCAAAGAAATATAAGACAGTGCGTATGACAAACCTCCAGCGTAAGACCTTATTTGTTAGGTTATTGCACTAGATCGCACTTAAATCGGTAAAAGAATGAAATTATAAGGTTGTTGTTGGTTGCGAGCTGGCTGACTTGTGGGTCCTAGAGGATGTTCAAACCATGATCGAAGAAAGCCCCCCTTTAAAACAATTGAAGTTGTATCCAACGCAGATAGAATGACTGCTCATGTTTGCAAGACGTTTATCGGAAGAAAATACCGTAACAGATACAGGGTTTTAACGAGCCTCCAAGTCATTCCAAGATAAACTGAAGCAATTCCTACACTGCTGAATGAAGAGAGTGTATGCACAGAATGTCGAACACAGGGATAGAGAGAGAAGAACCTCACCAATTCGTCCACCCCCTACGCGTCGCCTCATAATAAATAGCAAGAGTATCTTGCCATTTGTCTCGAGCAAGATCCGAGATCACCTCACCCAGACGCCTATGCCCATCAGAAATCATATCATGCCAGTCCTCGTAAAAGCCCTGCCCAAGCTCAGAGTCTGCTCCATACCCAATATAGTGCATGCCCTGAGCGCCGTTTCTCCAGCTGCGATCGGGATGGATGAACAACACTCCACTGAGTCTGGAATGATCGTAGGTCTCGAGCATGCCTGGGAGTCGTGGGGTAGTCGGTGGTGGGAAATCTGTATCTATCCTGATCTCTGCCTCAAGACACATGCCCCTTGAACCTTCGCGGGTCGCTTTCTCGGCCTCGTAATGCGCGATACAATCCTCGCTGCTGGCGTATGGCAGAAAGTAGACGTCAAGTCGATAGCTATCGTCATCGCAACCGTCGGTCCTAATCCGCGCGAGCATAGCTCGGAGATCATCTTCCATGTCACTGGGTTGAGCTAGTGGCCCCTCGGGATGAGTGAAGTAGATGTTAAAATTGAACAGAGGAGGGAGTAGAATGTGCTCTTTGCTCTCAAAGACCATGAAGGATGGGTTTCCGCGATAATCCTGAAACGGGAGGACGTGTGTTTTGAGTGTCCAAACCCGGATTTCAGGTGGCGGCGGAGTTTCTCGAAGTCCTGCTGCTTTGCGGGTAGCTCGGTCGCGCATTAGATCATACTGGAAACCAGCGTCTACTCGCATATTGTATGTTTCCTTCCATCGACTCACGCACCGCATACCCGAAGGAAAAGGGCAGTATCGGAATAGGACAGTAGGCCTGCACGGGTCTTCCATACTGAACCGGACACCGTTGCAACAGCACGCTTCTTTGAGCGGTTGGTATTTGGCCGGGGTTGCTCCTTGGGGAGAGGATGCACTTACGGCGTAGTTATCCGTGAGCTCAAGGGCTGTCAGATGAGGAAATTGCGATACCACCTCCATGAGCTGGAGTGGAAGGTCATGAATGTTCTTTCCGGCATCTTCTGCTGCGAAAACCAGGGTTTCCAGGCTGGCCGGCAGCGCTTCCTTTAATTGATTTGGAGCTACCGAGCCCTGAACGTAGCCACCGAGTATCGTCTCCGCCTGTATAGAAAGATAGCGCAATTTCACAAATTCTGAAAGGGAGCCAAAGTAATCCGTCAGTCGACGCTTGCGTGGCTCTAGTGGAAAGTCGTGAAAGACGTCAAGATATTCTAATGTCCCCTTATATTTCAGGATGGCGGTCCAGACTTCATTGTTGGATATTTGCCAGACGTTGCGCCTCTTGCCGTTGATCCTTTCCTTGGTCTTGGCCTTGTCGTCATCCCAGGAGAAAGAAAGGCTTCTTAATGCCGCCGGTAGAGTAAGCAAAGCAGTCACGTCTTCCGCTCTGCAGATGGACTTGCTTTTTGTGGCAACATGCAGGTGCTCGATATGGCATTCATGCTCGAACTCACTGCTGTGCATCTTGTGGTGGAACAGCTGACTGAATCCGTCCGGGTCAAAGTCATACAGATGGACTCTATGTAGACCTTCAAGATAGAGTATAGGCCATATATCCCCAAAGTTCAGCGACGGATTATAGATATCTTCATCCAGAATCTTCGGGTTTCCCTTAAAATACCCAGGAACTTCACAGAGGACATGAAATTCCTTTAGGCTGGGCAGCCAGGTCAACTGTCCACCTGAACCGGTCTGTTGCCGACCTATTGCTGCCTGTAAAACAGCTCCTAGGAATGGGTCCGATGCAGGTATGTGCGCATATACCTTCCACACGCAAGGGAGGCAAGTTAGAAGAAGCGCCATTAGAGGCCGCCGATCGCGAATCTGATATTCACTTCGGCCGGTAAAGATAGCATCAGAAATCTGGGAGGCAAGATCTTCTAACAATCCTGAACGCTGAAGCGCAATTTTCGCGGTCTCCTTGTCCGCAACTGTGAATTGTAGCCTTTCGTCCTGATCCTGTAGCTCGCGGTTCTTATCATGGTAAGTCGGAGCGCAAAGACCCCAGTTACCGATGTTAAGCACCTTCACAGTGGATATTAGTTCGGGGTTTCTAACTGCAGTGCGGAAAAATTTCCAGAGCGTGCTATAGTTGTGTCGGGCCCCATTATAGGTCCATTGGGAGTAGAGTAGTGGTAAGAACTCCAGATAGTGTTTCCGATTCACGCGAAGGAGACGGCTTAAGGATTTGATGTCAAGAGGTCCTTCATCATCGTAGCCCTCTTCATATCGTGGAGCGACTCCGAAAGCAAGAAAAAGAATTTCACTGAGGAGTTCAGCAGGCAAATCTGTGAGATCTGGCATCTTGGAAAAGGATGGATGAAGTAAAGAAGAGTGTAAGAAATCGGGCGGCAACAGCGGCCTTTTAAGTCTATGTTTTACATATCTTACCGCTAGTACGGGGGTCTGCAGGGATCATAGTGCAATACGTGGTGCGAATGTGGAACGGCCGAGGATATCTAGGTATATTCCAATTCTTAGAATCGTTACTCTACAATGAGTCTCCTTTTACCTAGCATTAATAATTCACTTGGCTACGCCGACACAATATGCTTCATCCTTCCAGAACCCGTCCACACAGTCATGTGAAACAGCAGGGTTCCTGTACCAATGTTAGACGCCTCGTCCAAATCGTTCGTATGCTGTTTTTATCAGCGACTTTTGGGACTGTATCGAGGGGCTTGATATATTCGCCGTTTGTCCATCGCAGTTCGCAGCGGTAGAGCGGATAACTGCTCTGATCGGGTCATTAGAGAGAAGAGCATCATCGAGACGTTTAATGTATAGGGCATTGACGGCTTCTCCACGCCCATATCCATCGGCCTCCGCATCAAAAGTGCGACAGATTCCACTTGGCGATAGGACCATATTTCCGCCCATGGATGCCGTCATTGTGGGAGTCAGGATCAGGTTGGTACCCGCCACGATGGCAGAGGAGCAGGTACGGGCTACCAGAGACTGGCATGCTTCATGAAGTCCGACCAAGGCGGATGAGCACCCTGTTTTAATTGTCATGCTTTTAAATCGCCATTAGACCAGGTACCCGACCCAAGTGTAATGCGAGGGACAACTCACCTCGGGCCCCTCAAGTCGTATGTATAGGAGACTATGTTTGAGAAAGCAAAATCCCCCGTGCATAGAGGATGGCATTTGTCAATGGATGCAGGATCCCTGTGCGACAGGGCTAGCCAGTCTTCTCCAAAAACGCCAACGTAGCACCCTATATCCTTGCCTTCCCACCCCGTCTCTCCTGAGCTTTCCAGGCATTCCCAAACGACCTCCATAAGAAGCCGCTGCTGAGGGTCCATGTGGGATGCATCGTCCACCGGTATACCGAAGAAGCCGGCATCAAAGCAAGCAGGGTCTTCGGTAAGGAAGTAGCCACGCTTGGTGTCTATGCCGCCCTCCCTGTAGGGATTATAGAAGGAGTCCACCTCGTACCTGCTCGGAGGGACCCGACCGTGGCCGTCTTTCTTGTTCATCACGAAGTCCCAGAAATCATTACTTGTCCGTATATTCCCAGGTAGTCTCATCGTCATGCCCACCACTGCGATCGGTGGGATAGCATTGGAATGTGTATCCGTGGGAGGCACGCCATTGTAAGGACAACCACCCTTGTCATTTTTGCAGGAGGGTGTGCTGGTCGTCACATCCACGGATGAGCCAGGTTTTTCGGTTCGAACGGCCTCTCCCATTGCTGTATTCTGTCTCGTTTACTTGATAGAACGTTTTGAAAGTTGGGTTCTCTGCGTTGAGTCAGTGCGCCACGCGGGTTGCCGATGACCGACATTATCATAACTATTTGCAATAGTAGTAAAATTACTGGCCGGTCCTAGAAGGGCAACAGACCATGTAAGACGTGGCATGAAAATCAGATAAGTTAACCGTTGACTAGACAGCGCGGTTTGGAGGGTCAGCCGACTAAGAATCCGGTTTCCTGCCTGAGGGTACGTATATACATACATCATCCTAGAAGTCAGATCTTTGCATATACTTCCGACATATAGTACCCCCGTGAGTGAAACCCACTCGATGTGTTGGTGTGATGATCCTGTCTCCTTGAGCTAAAGGAAACAGGGATAGATTATCCATCTCCCTGGGTTGGCGTCTACACAACCCCCCAACAGAATGCAACGAGGTGAGTATATCGACGCTGAGACAGTCCTTAACGCCAAAGCTAGGCTGCCATTCTTAGAGGGCATGATGTTTCACTAGCAATCCTATTGCCCTTAAATCCTGAATCCACGCGGATTTTGCTGCATATCCGATTCATTGTTGTTACGATGGCGCTCAGCTCCGCCGACGTTAATCAATGGTACCAGGATCAGGTGGTGCTTCTCACGGGGGGTACTGGGACCCTTGGGGGCTGTCTGCTTTTCAAGCTCTCTGTTCGGTTATCAACCAGACGGATCTATGTCCTCTGTCGAGGGTCGGTCCACCAAGCTATCAAGAAGCTTGAGGATTCAATTCCCGAGCAGATAGACGACATACTCGACAGTCAGCGCGTCCGCTTCGTCGTCGGCGACATCACCAAGCCCAATCTGGGTCTTGGAGATGCGGATTTTCTTGAACTGCAAAACCAAGTGACCGTGGTCCTCAACTGTGCCGGCAATGTATCCCTCATGCAGGATTTGCGCAGCTCGGTTGCCGATAACTGTCTCCCACACCTCGCTTTGATGAAGCTTTGCGAGCAATTTCGGAGACTGAAAACATTCCTGCATGACTCCAGTGCTTTTGCAAACAACTTTCTCCCGGGGGTTACAGTAGAGGAGCGAGTCTACGACGCTTACGACGATGCCGCCGCCAGTGACCCCCACCAGGACCTGCAATGCATCCTCTCCACGGGCTCTTCCAGGTGCACTTCGGCCTCTGTCACCCCCTACACACGGGCCAAATATCTCACCGAACATCTCCTGCTGGAGACAAGCACGCCATCATCTCCCCCTCTCCTCATCATTCGGCCCTCGAACATCGGCCCTGCCATCCGCGATCCAGTCCCTCTCTACGGACTGGACATGGTTATGCGGTACACACGTACATCCAGTCCTTCCTAAGCAGCGGCGGCAATCATGAAGCAGTCGACGACATCCTGCCTCCACAGACCATCCTCGAAGACGTCCCGGTCGACCTTGTCGCCAACACATGCCTCCTGCATCTTGCGCTGGGAACAACCGGGATCGTGCACTCCGCTGCAGATCTCTATGCTCCTCGTAAGATCAGCGACCTCAAGCGCAAGTGCATCGAGAGTGTGCTGCCAGATCTCTTCAAGGAGCTCCAGAGGCCAGAGGTTGCCGAGAACCCCGAGGCTGCAACGTACTTGATGGGCAAGTTAACGGCCGGGTTCCCTCTTGACTGGAAGTTCGATTGCTCGCGGTCTGATTCCCTGCGCAACGTGCAGGGGCCTATTGGCTTGGCCTTGGGGGATCATGACGTTGACAGGTTCCTAGATTTACGAATCAGTCGTGTCGCGAGGAGATTCCAGAATATCGTTAGGAAATCGACCGCAGCAACTAACTAAAATTTATTGTTACCTTGATATATGGTACGAGGAGACTTTAAGCCAGTATCTACGGGTATATGTTACCTCGTCTTGCCTATCTCTTTTTCCGTTTATCGAAACCAATCAATATGTAGTACTAGTACTTTCCCACTGCAGCCTTATCTATCATCATCGTCGAGATCTAACGCTAACCATAATAGGTAGTTACTGGGAGGTATGGACATATCATAACCTTGATGGTGGGTATATTTATGTCCCTCCCTACTGGCTGGAATACTCGCCGGAGCACTAAGTTCTGTAGCAACTTTCCGGTGGTTGTAACCGACCGAATTGTACCGAGCATTGGGTGGATGTGGTCCTTGCGTGATGGGTTGGGTGTGTACATGGATATCTACCTACGAATAGAAAGGACTTGGAGAAAACCCGCTTCGATAAGGCTCGGGGTAAGGGGGGGTTACCGGTTTCTTCTTCGCCAGTGTGAGTTTGAAGGTTGGAGGGTATGGAAAGGCAGTGGGGGTGGAAACTGTCAGGAGGCCCAGACTATGCCAGCTGGGTGGGACTGGCCCTGATACCAGGATTTCTTTCCAGAAGTGAAGGTTGCTCAATAGTAGGTAAGTGAATAGCTGGGTTACACTGGCGAGAAATCTACAGGAGTGTCTTGGCAAACTATAAAGGGGGTTCGTGATACTACAGTTTAAATATCAGCGAATAGTGTCCGCGGATGCAGGATATGTGGTTTAGGAAGGACCAAGGTTGCAGGTCTTATGGAGAGCAGATACTTGGTCGGGGAAAAGGCAAAGAAAAAGACAGTCAAACGATGTGGATCCTGCCAGGGAGGACTGTAACATTGGCATTAAATATTGCAAAAAGGAAAAAGTGGATAGTCGCGCCCGGGATCGAACCGGGAACCTTCTCGGAATCTGGGAAACCAGGAGATGCTCACTTAGTGTGAACGAGACGCCATAACCATTAGGCCACGCAACTTGGTTGTTGAGATTTAGTCTATCTAGTTTGTACTATAGTCAGACTAGACTGTCTTGAGAAATTGGCTTTCAAGACGAAGATACATATACAGTGCTATACATAATCTGACAGCATTGTACTATGGCTATACATGGGGGATCCTTTAGATCTATACTCTTACACAGATAGTCCACTACAGATTGTTATATTGTAGGCAGGTAATAGGGACCTGAACTAAGCATGTTACTCTGTAGTCCAATATACCCTATGCCAGTCAAATATATATCTGTTTCAATCCAACAATGACTCGGAAAGAAGAAAGGAACTTTCCGATAGTTAGCTTGCATTGTTTGCAGTTCCTACCCTGCATAAAAGGGCTGCATTTTTTTTCCCTGCATTTTTCATGTATCCAAGAAGAAGCAAGAACTCAGACAAATATTCCCGTTTGCCCAAGTCCAGTACGCCAATAATATCATGTAGACTGTCACCATGACAATTGCCACTGCTAGAATAAACATCGCTCTACTATATACACCTACTATCTGATGTATAGTATTAAATAAATAGTCTACGGTTTCCAGGAGTATGCACAAAATCCCATTCAAATCCCCATAAGATCTGCCTAAAAAGTGGTGTACAGTTGCCGGTGTTGAGAGGTCGCGAGTAGCCTAATTACAGGGTAGCACAGTGCCACAGATAGTACTATCCCTCATAGCAAGAAAGGGACCAAATAAAGCATCGAAAGTCGTGTGGCCTAATGGTTATGGCGTCTCGCTCACACCGAGAAGGTTCCCGGTTCGATCCCGGGCACGACTATTTTTGCTGCCCACACTACTAGCACTGTGTCGTCAGAGATCCTTCCTTTTTCAACTCATTGTGCTGCTTGCTTAACTACATCCATCGCTATTGTTTATCTGGTACTGTTTTTTATACTCCAGAGTAAGTGGTAGCAATTCATCATCAGGTGACGAGCCGGCTTGTTAGCCAAGAACAGTCATTGTATGGATATCATTCCCGTGACTCTCTCACCTAGAGCACACAACCCAACAAACAAAAACGACAAAGACAAAAAAAAAAGAAAGACAAAACATTCAGCAGCTGGGATTCGCTGGTGGTCACCCACCCAACTACTAACCAGCCGGCGTATGGCTTGTGTGCGGTCAATAGTCGGGTGGGTGCCTCTAAACCGGCGACCCTGGCGATCGCCGGCGCCGTCGTGCGAGCTCCCTGGGTGCGCTTTAGATGGCATCTGCGTCGCCCGGCGACTCCCGGCGACCTGGGCGACCTGGCTGATTACCCACTTTTTGCGTCTGAACAAGGAAATGACAAGAAGTCATTGGTTTATCACCCCGCCTCCTGAAACAGCCGGCATACAGACTAGAGGTATTAGGTTCCCGTCGTTATTTAGGCAACAATATAACCGAAAAAGTAATATCTCAGTAAGTAAAGTACACTGCACCCGCGTACGTGATTCTAGGACCCGATAAACAGTGTCTGGATCCAGCCACAAATGAAACCCAACTAGATACGCCAACCCATCAGCATAGTTCAGTGTTAAGACTTACTACTCATTTCCCGAGAAACCATTCATTGACATGATATGATGTATCTAGGCTAAATTTTAAAAGTGGATGGCTCCAAGAGTCATGTCGTCATAGACCTGAAGGGCAATATATATTTGAGAAGTTCTATCAGAGAACACTTCATGTTCAAGTCCGCAACCACAATACGTGCAAGAGTCTTTAGTGAGTGTGGAACACTTACAGCAATCCCTATGAAGCAGATAACAGAAGATCTATTTCGGGTTCAAATTGGCTCAGAGTTACCTAATGCTTTTCGCAAGGTCTTTGAGAAGTCGTCACATACGCCAGCGAGCTTCATGGCTATAAGATCTCCGATGATGAAATTGAAGTCACCCAAAAATTGGCTAAATTGGATAGACTGCAAGGGCTTGAACATGTCATTTCATGAATTATGTTAAAAAACGGCCAATAAGACTCTAAGGGTCCACTCCACAGACGCTACTGGTCAGACGGAGCGCCAGGTCTCAGGAACCACGGGTACGTACACCTATGAGCCTTTAGGTGGATGAGGAAAGGCACAGGTATCTCAGGGGAAAAAAGGGAGGTCATGAGTATCCGGAACAATCTTGGCTAGCTAAAATAATGCAAAACTTATTGGGAGTAATAGACCCGAAAGCCCACCGTATGTTCCATTGTGATTGGCCAGTCCGAGATGAAAGGGACCGTGCTGAGCGGGCAGGCTCGGAGAGCGTAAATGATTCTTACCGCCTCTTCTTAGTTGTCAGTACATACATACTTCCTACAAACGTTCGCTTTGTGATGTCGGCACCCTTACAGACCAAGCCTCTATCATAGCTACAATGGCCGATTCCAAGTCGACTCGTCTGAAAAGATGGTTCCGTCAAACGCTCGGATCTCAAGATAACACTCCTATACCACACCAAACGGATAATTGTGTCCACCACCCCTCCGTTTCGGAATGTGCGTCAGCTGCCCGTGCCGGCGAAAGTCAGTCCCAGCCACAGAATCCATCTTTTCCGCAAGATCTGTGGAAGTCTGCCTTTGATCAACTGCTTGCGGAGGAAAAAAAAGCTCTACGAACGAGCGTTGTATCTTCTACTACCGATGCGATCAACAATGTCATCGAGACCACAAAAGAAAAGTATGAGGAATACCAAGAGAAAGGGGGCATCAGAATCCGGAAGTCAACGGGAGAAGAAGTCAACATTCGAAAAGTTTCCAAAAAAATAATCGATGCCACCCTCTCTTTCAAGGAGGTCATCAGCGCAGGAGTAGCTTGTGACTCTACGGGTCATGCTGCAAGCGCGTGGGCAATAGTGTCACTTGGCCTGACTGTATGTGGTGTCGGTAGTTTTAGACAGCAGGACTGACCATCAATGCACAGATGGCGAAAAATTATTATGACCGTCGAGATGCCTTATTCGAGTCCTCAGAGTACCTTGCAGAGGCTCTTGCGCGATGCGCATATATCGAACAGAAAATCTGCCACAATCGACCGGATGGAGACGATGTGGTGACACAAGCCTTAATTACACTCTACAGAACAATTCTTCAGTACGCAGCAAAAGTCATGGCTAGCCACAATATGAGTACCGGGGGCAAGTTGCTCGACAGTGTTACGGCAACAACCGCCCAGTATATCACGGAGCTTCGGTACTCTATTGAGAAGGAGGAACAAAAGCTGTTCCACTTTGCTCAGTTACAAGCAATTGAGGAAATCGAGAGGATCACAGCGTTCACACAAACACAGAATGAGAAGGCTACAGAAGAGATCCTGACTGCCATCGATGACAAACTATCAAAATCCCTCAATGCCCTGAACCTACGTTTCAGTCTACCTGTTGCTGCGAATGCATTCTGGAACTCATACCAACATGAGGATCTATGCCATGAAGACACTAGAGTTCAGACGCGCTCCCAAATAGCACAGTGGGCAGACTCAGTTGAAAGCGAGTGTATCTTCTGGTTGAATGGCGGGGCGGGAACTGGAAAATCCACTATTGCTCGGACTGTTGCGCAGGCCTTCGAAGCCAAGGGCCAGCTGGGAGCCAGCTTCTTCTTCAAAAGAAATGAACCCGACCGCGGCAATGCAAGACGACTTATACCTACCATTACAAAGGAGATTATCAAGCAAAACAAGGACCTCGCGTCTGGTGTTCTGAAAGCGATTGAGCAAGACCCACAAATCGCCGCGAAGGATGTCACGGAACAATTCAACAAGCTGCTTCTAGAACCTTTGAAAAATGTCGCCATGTACCAAAGCAGAACACTGGTGATTGTGATCGATGCGTTGGACGAGTGTGAGAATGATAAAGAAATTGGAACAATCCTTCAGTTTCTTCTGCGGGTGCAAGAGCCCAGTAGCATGAGGTTGAAGATTTTCCTGACGAGCCGGCCGGAGTTACCACTCCGACGTTTCTTCGAAAAGGAGAGTTCTCACCAAGGCTTGATCCTTGAAAAGATTGCCGAGGAAGCCATTAAAGAAGACATCATGCGGTTTCTAGAACATCGATTCGCGGAAATCGGAAGACAAGCGAACACCGGCAAAGACTGGCCAGGTGACGAGGTACTTGAAGCTCTGACGACAGCGTGTATGCCGTTATTCATTTCCGCTGCGACGATATGCCGATTTATCGAACAGTCAGGAGAAGACCCAGTGGAACGTCTCGCCGATATTCTGAACGACCAACGCAGATATGTGACGAAAATGGACAAGACATATGGCCCTATTCTTGACCGGATACTTCGTGAACGAGACGAGGATGAACAAGAGAAGCAAGTCACGCGGTTCAAGCGAATAGTCGGTGTGATTATTCTCCTTTCTGTCCCTCTTCCAATCAACGCGCTTTCCGAATTTGTTGGCATCAGCGCCAGATCCGTCGAGTTCCTGTTGGATTCCTTTCACTCAGTTCTGAGAATACCGGACGAACAAGACCTTCCGGTCCGCATTCTGCACCTGTCTTTTCGAGATTATCTCCTTACCACACAATCACGCTTTCATGTGGATGAGGGCTTGACGCAAAATGATATGACATCGCATTGCTTTCGCGTCATGAATCAGCATCTCAAACGCGATATTTGTGATCTGCAGAGCTTCGGTATACAACGCGAGGACATAGATGATAAGACGATCAGACAATGTGTTCCGCCGCATCTTCAGTACTCCTGCCGCTATTGGGTATCCCATCTGGCGCAAAGCAAGTCTCCTCTCTCCGAAACAGAGATTTTATCATTCCTAAAGGCGCATTTCCTTCACTGGTTAGAGGTGATGAGCCTTATAGGGGTGATATCGGAGACTGTTGATATGATGAAGACTCTGCAGTCAAGAACTTATGTTAGGTCCACCCAATGAGCGTTTCAACCGTTACTAATTATGGGATAGAGCGAAGGCAATTCCGAGTACTCAGAGTTCTTAACTGACGCACACCGGTTTATCCTTCAGAATATTCAGATGGCTAATGGTGCCCCGCTCCAACTTTACGCCTCAGGGTTGGTATTCACACCAACATCAAGTTTGGTTCGACAAATATTTGGGAAACAACATTCGCCATGGATACGTGCGCTACCACGAATGCACAAGTCATGGGGTGCGAACAGACAGACTCTAGAGGGCCATTCATGTTCAGTTCAGGCCGTGGCCTTCTCGTCAGATGGTCGAACTATCGCCTCAGGCTCCACCGATAAGACCATCAAGCTCTGGAATGCTGAGACAGGTGAGCAGCGACAGACTCTAGAGGGCCACTCAAATTTGGTTTGGGCCGTAGCCTTCTCGCCAGATGGTCGAACTATCGCCTCAGGCTCCAACGATAAGACTATTAAGCTCTGGAATGCGGCGACGGGTGAGCAGCGACAGACTCTAGAAGGCCATTCAAGCTCAGTTTTAGCCGTGACCTTCTCGCCAGATGGTCAAACCATCGCCTCAGGCTCCTACGATAAGACTATTAAGCTCTGGAATGCGGCGACGGGTGAGCAGCGACAGACTCTAGAGGGCCATTTAAGTGCAGTTCAGGCCGTGACCTTCTCGCCAGATGGTCAAACCATCGCCTCAGGCTCCAATGATAAGACTATTAATCTCTGGAATGCGGCGACGGGTGAGCAGCGACAGACTCTAGAAGGCCACTCAGATTCGGTTCAGGTCATGGCCTTCTCGCCAGATGGTCGAACTATCGCCTCAGGCTCCAACGATAAGACTATCAAGCTCTGGAATGCGGCGACGGGTGAGCAGCGACAGACTCTAGAAGGCCGTTTAGGTTTTATTTGGGCCATAACCTTCTCGCCAGATGGTCGAACGATCGCCTCAGGCTCCACAGATTTCACTATCAAGCTCTGGAATGCGGCGACGGGTGAGCAACGACAGACTCTACAAGGCCATTCAAGTGCAGTTCTGGCCGTGGCCTTCTCGCCAGATGGTCGGACTGTCGCCTCAGGCTCCTACGATAACACTATCATGCTGTGGTATACCGAGACAGGCGAGCAGCGACAGACTCTAGAGAGCCATTCATGTTCAGTTCAGGCCATGGCCTTCTCTCCAGATGGTCGAACTATCGCTTCACACTCCGGCGATAGCACTATTAAGCTCTGGAATGCTGAGACAGGCGAGCAGCGACAGACGATACAAGGCCGTTTAGGTTTGATTTGGGCCGTGACTTTTTCGCCAGATGGTCGAACGATCGCCTCAGGCTCCACAGATTTCACTATCAAGCTCTGGAATGCGGCGACGGGTGAGCAACGACAGACTCTACAAGGCCATTCAAGTGCAGTTCAGGCCGTGGCCTTCTCGCTAGATGGTCGAACTATCGCCTCAGGCTCCGACGATAAGACTATTAAGCTTTGGAATACGGCGACGGGTGAGCAGCGACAGACTCTAGAAGGCCACTCAGATTCGGTTCGGGCCGTGGCCTTCTCGCCAGATGGTCGAACTATCGCCTCAGGCTCCGACGATAAGACTATTAAGCTTTGGAATGCGGCGACGGGTAAGCAGCGACAGACTCTAAAAGGCCATTTAGATTTAGTTTGGGCCGTGGTCTTCTCTCCAGATGGTCGAACTATCGCCTCAGGCTCTGACGATAAGACCATCAAGCTCTGGATTACGGCAACGGGAGAGCAGCGACAGATATTAGAAAGCCATTCACGTTTAGTTCAGGGCATGACCTTTTTGCCAGACGGTCAAACGATCGCCTCAGGCTCCAACGATGGCACTATCAAGCTCTGGAATGCCGAGACAGGCGAGCAGCGGCAGACGAAAGAAGATAGTTCCATTTTGGTTCACGCCGTGGCCCTCCATGCCAGGGACGGCATTCATGTGAATCCGACGTCAGATCTTCGGGCTACGCCTCACATATCCCTAGCGGATCACTGGGTACGCTTTGGAGGCGAGAAGGTCTTGTGGCTCCCTTCTGAGTATCGCCAATTTTCCTGCTTCGCTACGAACGAGGATGTGCTTACTCTCGGATATCGAAATGGTAGGGTTTTTATCATCCAGTTGCTCGCACCTAAATAGCCTGAGTTGTTACTATTCTTAGCCAGCTTCCCATTATTTTCGCGTCCCTAATCAAGAGGAGATTCTCGGATGGCCGAAATATTTATACGTTCCTTCTTATCATGAATCCACTTTTGAGTAAATTCTACTGACCTCTAGTACTCTGGGTGACAACTTGCCACTAGCAATGGCGTCTCAGGCCGCGGTATCGACGGCTTTGACTGTAATTATGTACGCCTAATACTGAAAAGTCGGCTTTGCGTTGCATTGCAGAGAAATAAGCCGAGTACTGTATATTTCGTACGCTAAACATGGAGAAGGCACTTGTCAGTTTTCCAACCCCTTTATGTGGCTCTGCTGCGGACTTTCTAGGAAATCAGGAGAGTGCATAAGGTTATGCATGTCCTAATTCCACCCCGATCACTGTACTGGATTATTCACGTGGAGAGCTCTGAAACACCCTAAATCTACACCAGAGATGGCAAAGCTACAGTATTACTAGGCTTTCAAGTATACAGATTATATCAACAATCCTCAGGATAAGATTATAGGGTAGCAGTAATGTCACACTGCATAATGGTAGTGACTGGGACGATGTTCAGGCGAGCGACAAGTCGTCACATGCTTCAGATATCATAGAAGAAGAGAAATAGTACCGCCATCCTCAACCCTCTGTTCGAGTAGAGATAAGAAATTATGAGCGAGTTGCACTGGATTCAGGGTCTGCTTAATTAACTGATTCAAGTCAGCTCCTTGCTCCTACCCCCATCAATCCCAGCATATGGCCCTTTTGCATGTATTGAGCCACTTTCCCCGCGAGAGGATTGCCATTGTACTGATCGTTCATGCGCCTGGAATTGATTCCATTCCCAAAACAGGCATCTGGTCTGGCGCTCCGCCAGGGTCTTTCCACATATGTCGTGGTGGAAATGGCGAAGGGTCACATGTGAGACGATACTTGTAGGTGTAATAATATTGAAGCTTGCTGACAATTGGATAATCTTTAACCGCCATAAAGCTGCCTTTCACAACCCGAAGAGTAACCTTCGTACTGAGGAATGATGCTTCGGTAAGACGGCATTCATTCACCCGGTACCTTTCCATGTCCACGGCCTCCACTTGAATGCGGCGGGTTGTAATGTGATATCGATATCAATTTGACCAAGTACACACGGACGCGCGCTCGGCAACCAAAGGTCTGTAATATCTATCTGACTAGATAACGAAGGAGGATCGTGAGGTTTCCAGTTAAATTCTGCCGCAATAAATATACAGAACTCGCAACGTGCAACTAGCTTGGGATATAATCAGCTCCAATCTAGCAAATGCTATTTTAAAGACTTACCTTGCCCGTGCCATTTTCATGAAACCGAATATAACTTTCTCCATGCGCGTCCCACCACCAGTTTTCAGCGCATAGTAGTGCTAATAATGTTGTCATTTCCTGAAGGCTTGCTGGTAAATTTTGATTTGGATGTTTGGCCACTACTGTGTGCTAGGCAGTAATTCTTGCTGGCGTTCTGTGCCACCTGGGTTCTATGATCCGACACTTCCGGGGGAGAATCATGAAACTTGGGGCACCCTATCGGAAAAACAAAAAAGACCACACAGGCACGAAGTTGTATTACCAACCGACCCCAATATAGCTATGACGTTAATCGTACGATAAGAATAACCTTTATTTTGTGTAGGTTGAGAAACAAGTATAGTATTTCAGGTCACGAGTATAGATAGCAAGACCATTAACCTACATGGTGCGAGTATAAAACTAAATTTATTCATGAATGGGAATGTACTTCTGTGGCAGTTTCAGGGGCTTGGCAGGAATGACTAGAAGCACTGAATTACGTGATCTCCACCGATTTGATTGAAGATCTTGATTGTTCTAACTATCGAATTCAGCTCATCTTTATGCATTCTCTGGAGCTTCAGTTGCAGTATAATTGATCATTTCTTTCATCATAAGACGCAAGTATGTTGAATAATTGATAATCGATCCTTTCGGTTTAAGCAAGGTGATGAAATGCCGGATTAGTTAACTCACGCGGCCACAACTTCCTGTGGAAGGGCGAAGGCTTGGCAAGCAGAATGACTAAGGATCCGGATAGATTGGATCACTAAATGATCGAATGAAGCAATTGAATTGACTATATCAAACGAATGAATTGAAGGTTGTCTTCCCTAACTACATGATAAAGAAGCCGATATTTATGCAGTCTCAGGGGCTTCAGGATCGACATAAAATGAGCTGAATTGCATGATCTTATACCATACGATTCATATTAATCGGGTTGCATGATCAGTTTGGTCAAGCAAGGCGATGATCTCTTGCTTAGTCAACTCCGCACTTCAACACTTCCCTTCCGGATTCAATTCACGTGATGTTCCTGCTGTCGGCTCGGGCATCAAACTAGCGGATTCCAATATCAATTAGAGGTAAAGATGACGGATAATCTGGGTTATGAAGTGATTCGAAAAGCTATTCCAAAGTCGCTGGCGCAAAAAGCTGCCGAAGCAATACGTGGGCAACGGACGCATAGCTATCAGTCAAGAGTGCTAGAGAGTGATCTCATGGACTGGATTGAAGAGAGCTCTGAAGCCTTCCAGGAGAGACTTGCTATACTGTGCTGCAAAAGTGGTGACGTGGCTCTAGTACCTCAGCCGCAGCAGACCCCTGCAAGAGGTTTGATGCCCAAGGGCAGGACAAACACATCAGGGCTACATTTATTACTAATATCTAGGATAAAGTTTCGCCAACACCAACATGGCGTGCATAACTCTGGAATGGACTCGAAGACTAATTCTAAATATTATTATGTTTGAAGTCTCCTTGGTCGAAACGTTAGGCGTCCAGAGGAATTAATAATCAATATATCGAAGGCCCTCTAAATTCAAGGGATTTAGTATGAAATTTCTTTAGCTTCTCGATAGACCATCATCAGAATTAACACTAAGATTATCTATCCTGCGATCGTATCCGAGCCAACTTCCTTGCTATCTTCCACTCCAGCTTCGGTTCGTTCATCTTCATTCTCCTTAGGTGCGTTATCCTCAGAGCCTTTCTCTGTGAGCTCCTTAGTGTAATCATCGGGGTCCCAAGCCAATGTTCGAGTCTTCCTCTCTTGGAGTTTTATCACCACAAGTCTTTCAATGTCGGCTTTCTCTTCAGGCTCTAACAAATCAAGTCTCTGCTTCCAAACATCGTCTATGGGAGAAGACGTCGGCCCAAAGAATCGCTGATCAATCTTGTGCCAGTATATCAAGTCAAATGCAAAGTTAT
>JAPDKQ010000109.1:0-93783 GCA_027569665.1 Aspergillus bridgeri | reverse complement strand
TTGCGAATAGAGTCATATAAAATAGAATTAATGATTTTATTAATTTCTTGCAAATCGCTGTGAAATTGCAAATCGCTGTGGCCTACCCACTGCCGAAGGCGGTGGGTAGGCGGAACGCTACAGATAGAGCGAACTAGGTCTCTAAGTTTATTAAACGACGAAATAAACTAAAAACTCGCTATACCCGACGCTCCGATTATTAACGTGCTAAATGCGAAAATCCTAAGATTATTAAAAAATGGTTTAATCGCGTACAGATTACTATAATATAACACGGAATCGCATAGAAAGATATCTATAATTTTAACGAAACTGGCTTCGCTATAGGCCTAGTAGCTACTGTTTAGGTAGTTACTAGAGCTAATTACTACGGAAAGGCCTCTTTTATATAACTAGATAATCGAGAATGGGTTACTTCGATTAAATATATTAACTCTATCGGTTAGATGCTTCCTCCATGTATGATTTTTAAAGGAAAGATCTATATAAAGAGTTAATATTAAGATATTAAGCTCCCACGCGATAGTAGAATTAAAGTTAGTCCTAATAGATAGATTATAAATAAAATAGGCCTTCACTGGCTTCAAAATCTCTTTATTCCAACTACTACTAGTTATATAATTAAAAGATATCATCTTCTAGTTCTTAACGGCTATGGCAGCTATTTTACACCTTAATTTAACCAGATATGTAGTAAGAATAATATTATTCTTATCTACATGCCTGCACATTTATCGTATCTACTATAGCCTCTAGATATTAGCTGCTTCTCGTCTCTAAAGCGGGCGTATAATAGCTTAGTTAAGAAATAGACACGCTTAGGAATTAATTATATCGATAAATTTGATTTCTTAGAGGTCTTTCTATAAGCTTGTGAAAGCGCTTTTTAAGTAGATATTATTTAGAATAGCTTTGTAGGTGCTGGCCTAGTTCTATTAAATCCAGATAAGATACTTAGTCAGCTAAATATTCAGCTAAAGACCCCTACACTACCAGGCAGTCGATTAACTAATACAGCTTTAAAAACGCCCTATATAACTAGGCAATTAGAGAGGCAAGCATCTGTAGTAAAAAATCTGCTTAATAAATATGCTTAAAGCCCTTATTCTTTATTAGAAACACGAATAAACAAGATTATTAAGGGTAATGAAATGTCGCTTAATAAGCTTATTCTTATACGCGAAGAAATACGTGAACATCACGCTGTTAATATAAAGAAGCTTTAAAAAAAGAAACGCTTTACTAGGCAGCTAGCTTTTACAGAGGGACCAGCTATTCAGGAGGGCCTAGAGTAGTTCTAGCGTGGGAATGAGGTTCGTGAAGCTTAAAATACGCTTTCTCCAGATCTTGCAGTGTCTGCAGATAGACTACGTGTATAAGCACCCCCGTGCTGCAGCGATTGTCATATTCTAGGATATAGATGATTATAATGTCCTAATCGAGTTCCTAATTAATTTTTAGATAGAAATATAATTATTTTGTTGATAAAGCCCCTAGTATTTGGCCCGCGGGCAGGAATTAGAGAGGAGGTGGCGGCTCGGGGGGGGGGTGGCGGCTCGGTAGTGAAATACGTTACCGGCAGACCGTGGTGACTGATCTCAATGCCCAGCGATACACGGCCCTCTGGCTCAACACCAGCGGTGGCGAACGCATCACCACATTCTACACGCAGATCGGTGATATCTGGGACTATTTGAGAATTACGATAAACCAAGGCATATCCCGAATTGCTGGTAACCAGGCTGGGGGCCATTATAAAACCAACCGGTATGTTGGGAATGGTGTCCTCCTAGGGATCCATGAGTATACTTGGCCCCCCGAGATTGTGCAGATGGGTCCTGTCTGTGGAGTGTAATTTGGGGTGAGAGGAGGTAGATGAAAGGACGAGTTGAGAACAGAAAATAGGAAAGACAGGGAAAAGGGGTGGGGAATTCATCCTGCACTTGCGGTTACAGTGTTACAGGTAGTTTTGCTAAGTGAAGGTTTCCAGACTGTCACAAGCAGAATAGGAATGAGTTCTATCCCATGCTTAAATCGTCTTTGCTGACAGGAAGTATGGGAAATGGGGCTCTGAAATGTAATATCCCAGCATGAGACGACTGGTTACCAAAATAACTTCTTCAAACCACACCCTGTCTTATTGACTCTATGTGCAATTATAATGGCTGTCTTGAGATACATATCCGTTCGTTTAAAAAGAAAGACAAAGTAGGAAAGATGACTAGTGACCAATATTTTCAAGCTACTGGCCATGTTCTGTAGCCCAAGGATTTCGCATGTCGTGTTCCACGCCTTCTGGTTGCCCTTCGGATATCTTAACTTCACAGCTTTACCTGAAGACTAGATATGCCTTAGTATTGACATAAACCATACCATTGTGTTCGAATCCGCTACCAATACCATTCGACGTTTGCGGTATATTTGTTTTTATTGTAACCGAGGAGGCGAAAAAATAACGTTCCCTGCATTCCACATCTCATGAATATTCGATGATAAGCACAGTTGATTCATGATGGAGTCACTTTGTCTGGTTGGCTTTTCAGTGTCGGAGAATATACTTTGTTTCCACCCACTAACCCTATCGTTCGACCAGAAGCATTCCAACATAGTCTAAAAACGGTGGGTATATCTTTATAGCCTTTATCTCTCGGCCTGCAATGAGGCCATGTGGATATATATGGGCCACTTGGAACGGTTTGCTCTTTGTTATAAGACAAAGTTTTCCATCACGTTCGGCCACAATTTACGACAGTGTCCTGTCTCTTGCGGTTCATTATCCAGACGTAGTCAACGAGTGCCCCGATTTCTATTGCATGGTACCCCAAGGAACAGTGATGTAGATTCATTTGCAGCCTCGGAACTCACGCTTAAAGCCTTCGAGTAGGGTTGTACAGGCAATTTCCCCGTGGACCTCTTTTGTCATGGGTTTTTGCATCCAACTCATTAAACCTGGGATATTTACCGAACCCTCCTTGTGCCACTGATCGCCGAGCATCCCTGCTTGCTTATAGCTGCTAGCTTAGTATAGCCAGCACAGTGACCAAGCCGTGAGAGTATTGAACTGTCACAGTGTTGAGGCAAAGATTGGTGACAGCAGAATGCCATTTCTTATTGGAATAGGGCACAGCATAGAACCAGATTCATAATCGGGGATTTCAAACACGGAGCGCGACGAGAAAACGAATATACGACAGGGATAGGCCGAGAATCGGGATTCTATCACTGTCCCTTATCCAGGTCAAGAATACTCGATGCCGTAGAATAAACCCTGACGTAACTATCGACCTCCTTTATATAGCAAGCCCGTTGCATTAAATTGTAGAGTATCACCCTTTCGAATCCTGCGACCGCTCAATTCCAACCGCTCAGTTGTCACTAGGGCAGGTAGTAGCACGCACCCGCGCACCATATCTTCCGGGTGGACCCGCGGGGGTGTCTGGTCGAGTGTGCCGCGCGTCGGATCAGTCTGGCTGCGTACCATATCGCGGTGATACTCTAGAACGTCTTCTTTTGGATTCGGGGGGTCTCCAGCTCGAGCGCTGTTGGATAGCAGGGTAGATATTAGCAGCTTGTCCGCAAGGATCGTATTGATTATTTTCCACTTCTGCTCTTGGTGATCTTTAGGAATCTGACTGTCAAGCCCATAGTATTAGTTTGTTGAATTCCCTCTTCGTGGTTGCAGGTAGTCTTCTTGATCTTTCGGCACACAAGCTGGTAGATCGAGCCTAGATATTGGAAGTATCAGTACGCCGTTTCACCGCAAGAAGAGATAGAGGACATGGAGTGAAGCTCGTTTATGTTCTAAGGGGTAAAAAGGGAGTATACAATCCGTCTCTTACCTGGCTATGGTTTCGCGATGGGTGCGGCTGTTGTTTCTGTCGCAGTAAGCTCATCTACTGATGCAGTCTTGTATAGAGGCTATATAGAATCGAACTTGAAAAAAAAGTGTGCTCGAATTTAATGATCCTGGCATCGTGGATCTATATAGGCTGTAAAATGCGGATATCGGGAGAGGTAGTCCCTGCAAAATTGGCTTTCGTGATGGAATGAAAGAGATAGAGGATATTGATAGATTAGTAAAATATTCCCATGAGGACGGGGGCTGCATTGCTGCTTAGGATACTGCAAAGTGAAGGGGCTGTCTATTCACAGCTTAGAGGAAATTCCCTCCTTTGCATGAATCGTTCACTGTATCTACTCAAGGTCTATTTGCATACTTTAGTAAATATAGTCATTGGACACATTAAATGGAAAAATAACTTGCAAAGCATAGCGTAACTAATAAAGGTCGTCATTTTCTATACTCCCATTTCGCCGGTATCAATCTGTACGGTTTTGGGCCCGCGCGACATAGATTTTAAAAGAGGTGAACAATTTCAAACATACCAACCCCCTTTCATGCTCTCGTCGAAGTGCTAAATCTTTAACGCGAGAGATTGCTCCGATCCGGTAGAAACCTCCATATATTCGACTGCCGATATGCGAGAGCTGATGCTAATTCAACAGCTCGTCACTACGCATTTTATCGGATAACAGGCAATAATATAAGATGGTATACTGGCCATTCGAGCCCCTAACATTAGAATGTCAATCTCCTTTATCCGGAATCCTTCAATTCTGGCATTTGCAGTGGATTCAAGTGGATCCACGCAATGAAGCCGATCAGCGTGATAAGGCATGTTTCGGCAAGTCCCACGACTCCTTAATATCCGTCATATTGCGTCCGCGACTGCCTTGCTATTAGTCGTTTCAGCTGTTTCAGCCAGATAGAACCTGATCGGGATTATCCCTTGTGTTGGAATTTAAGGGCTTCGGCGTTCGCTCGTGGGGTTTACGCTTTATTCTGTTTTCCGGTATTTCGTTCTTTTCAGGTGTTATATGTTCGTTCTTTGGGCTTGTGTTTTAATTTTCGGCTTGACTGTACGCTCCTTTCTATCCTCTACCAACATGACTTTCCTTCGCGATGTGGTTGCCCTGGCGGCATTTTTGCTCGCGACTTCGGTCCTCGCTCTGCCTACTGAGTTGACCTCGAGAGCGGACTCGGCCAACCTGTGTGGCGTCCAGGACTATAAGATCCTGATGGGAACGCCCTGGATTGTGTATAATATGCTTTACAACAAGGACCAGATGGTGGGCACTCAGTGCACTGGTTACGATAGCACCAGCACGTCGAGCAGCGGAACCCAGGAAGTCCACTGGAATAGCAACACGGACATTGATTATGTGAAGGCCACGTGAGTAATCGATTTTGGAGGAAATAATGGCAACGTATTGACACGCGCAGGGACAATGTCCCCAAGGGATACTCATTCGTTGGGCTCACTCAAAACCTCGAGACCAAGCTGTCCGCGATCGACTCGATCCCCGCGTCATACAGCTGGACGAAAACGAACACTACTGCGTATAAAGGTGTGGTGTTGGTTTTCGGAATCAAATTGATGATAGGTCTGACCGGAATAGGAAATGTCTGCTTTGATTTCATGACAAACGACAAGAAGGGTGACTCCACCTCATCTTCCTCTCGTGAACTCATGCTCTGGCTGCAGTACCAAGGTGGCCAGCTCCCCATCGGCTGGGTCAATGGATCCGTTGCCACCATCGACGACCTGTTCGGTACCTCTTGGAAGTTGTACGAGGATGTCAATAACGACACGGGTATCACCGTCAGCACTTTGATGCCGGAGAAGCAGTTCGAGGGCGAATTCTCGGGTGATCTCAAGGATTGGCTGCTTGCGCTCTCTAAACTCAACCGATTCACCACCTCCACCTATGTCAACGTTGGCAATGCTGGGTAGGCTTTCGTCCCTGTGAATATGGGACTGCGCTAACAAGTGTCTAGAACGGAGTTCTTTTACGGCAACGCCGTGATGAAATCCACCCTAGCCCTGCAGATTAATCTCTAAGTGGATCCATTGGGTTGGAGGGGATTCTTCGGAATGTGATGAGGCATTTAAGACATTGCATGATGGTTCGGTCGTCGTGATAGCTGTTAGCAGCTTCGAATTGGATACTGGCTGCGCCAATGATGTCATTTATTGGTGCTGCTGGTCACTGCCTCAGACTAATTCCGTGCTATTCTAGTGGCCGAGCTTATTGTTACCATAGGCAGCCCCGTAGAAAGCAAATTCTCCGAAAGCCCTCTGGAGTAGCCGATGCAGAGGTCGTGGGGTAACATGACAGGGTTTTGCGGATACTCCGACGAAACCCCGAGCTCTCCTCCGTGCTTTCGTGCCAAGCGAGCACATCCCCCACACAGACTGGATTCCTGCCATGTTGCAGTGTCGTAGGGAATTATATTATTTCGTTTGGACTTCAAATGCCCTCATACACAATCCATAGGTCACATAAATGGTGACGAAGCGGTTGATACTGGGATTGGCTTACCAGCGCGATGAAAACATTCATGAAATCCAGGCCCCTAACAATTGAGCGTCCTGGTACATATAGTGGACATCGCCAACCCCGCTCCAACACGAGCAAGCGAAATAGTCTTTCACCTAGAGCTTGGGTCGGGCTCATTTCCCCATTCGACTCTGGGCATGCTCCATTTCATGTTGCCAATAACGTAGCATTTTTTAGCTCAACCAAGCCACTTGACGGTGGAAAGGTTTTGCCGACCGCGAGGTGGTGGTATAAGTAGTATCTCCTCGCATGTAGCAATGCAGAGGCTCAAGCTCGAAAGATCCCAAGATACTGCAGCACAATGCTCCTCAAGTCGTTAATTCTGTCTTCCCTGCTGGGAATGGTCCGGGCAGCCGACTACTCAGGTAGTCTTCGGCCTCAGGTCCATTTCTCCCCTCCCACCAACTTCATGAATGATCCGAATGGTCTCTTCTTTGACAGTCAGAGAGGGATCTACCACCTCTATTACCAATGTAAGGCTCCTCATATGTCGCGACGTGCATAGCTGACGAAGCAGACAACCCTTCTGAGCCCGTAGCGGGAAATCAACATTGGGGTCATGCCACCAGCCAGGATCTGTACCACTGGACAAACCACCCCATCGCTATTTCTCCCAGTAAACGCGGCGAGGGGATATTCTCCGGGTCGGCCGTGGTAGACAGGGAGAACACGTCTGGGTTCTTTCCGAATCAAACGGACGGCGTGGTGGCCATTTACACCGTAGACACACCGGAGGCCGAGACACAGCACATTGCGTACTCCAGGGATGGTGGTTACACTTTCACCAAGTACCGACGCAACCCTGTCATCGATAGCACGTCCAAACAGTTCCGTGACCCTCAGGTGACCTGGCACTCTGAGACCCAAAACTGGGTCATGGCCATCGCATATGCAGAGGACCTGGTCATTGGCTTTTACACGTCGCCCAATCTGCGGGACTGGAATCATGCATCAAATTTCAGCCAGCCTGGTCTCCCAGGAACGCAATTCGAATGCCCAAACCTGGTCAAATTCTCCGTCGAGGGGGCGTCGAGCAAGGCAAGCAAGCACGTGCTGTTCATCTCGGTCAATCCCGGAGCGCCTCTTGGCGGTTCGGGCACGTATTATCTGGTCGGGGATTTCAACGGAACGCACTTCACATCGGAGGACGAGCACGAGACTTTGTATGATTTCGCCAAAGACAATTACGCCGCACAGTGGTTCTCGGGTCTTTCAGAAAAATCCCCCGTCTCGATCCCCTGGGCCAGCAACTGGGACTACACCAATGAGGTCCCCACGGGCCCGCTTGAGGGATGGAGAAGCTCCACTGGGTTGCCGCGAGTGCATTCCCTTATCAATCTCGATGGAAAGTGGACCGTCACGCAAGCTCCTTTCGAAGCTCTGTCGCCGGTGAGAGGACCGCAGCTGGCGGACGAGCGTTTGGGGGATGACGAGGCCAGTGTGGATTTCTCGGATGTGCCGTCCAACGCGATTTCGTTCAACGTGAGCATCGAGGGGATTGCGGCGTCCGACCCGGCGGGACAGGTGACCTTCAATTTCACATCTTCTTCGTCGAGTGAGTATATCGACGGAGGAGTGGTTCTCGACACCGGTCGCTTCTGGATCAATCGGGCAGGCGCGCAAGGGTTCACCAGCTCGAACAATGCGGACTTCACGTCTGTTTTCAGCACCACTGTCTCATCCCTGGAGGATGGTTCGTTCAGCCTCAGCGGGGTAATTGATCGGTCGGTCTTTGAGGTCTTTCTGACGCAAGGGGTCCAGGGAGGGACCATGACGTTCTTCCCTACCGCACCTCTGGACACCTTGACGGTTTCTGCGGAGGGACTGGAGGAAGAGACTAGCGTTAGATTGGAAGCCTGGGGTCTTAAGAGCGGCTGGAAGCAATGATTTGCAGGTTCATAAATAACTTCACCAGGGCAGTTTGCGTAGGGGGGGTGGGACTTGTGATATTGATAGAGAGATATATTTTCGGTACCAATTGCAAACTGCAGCAGTGCAGTTGACTGAACTTCAAAGTCAAAGATGTCGCTTGAAGAGTTATGAATTCATGAGGAAGACTAAATGTTGGATGGAAAATGTTCATTGTATTGCTATGTATTTATTCCAATGTCATCGGGTTCTTGTCAGTGGATTGAGTACAGAGTACAGGTAAGTCGAAGTCTGAGTCTCCGTTGAGTCGGTCCGTTGAAGATCCCGTGATGTCACGTTCTGCCGTCTACCTCGCTGATGATTGGTCCTTCTAGGCGGAGGGTATCTTACGACTTATGACCATACACACCTCTCAACTTCCGCCTGTATCGGCAAAAACTGGACAAAACAGCCCCTTCCAGCGTCACCGCCGTGACAATACCTACACACACAACCAACCCCAATCGGCTTGCCGGAAAGCCAGACCCGCGATCATACGACGTTCTGCCGCCGAGTGATGCCCGAGGCTCCCCCTGTGCCTCAGGACGCCGTTGCGGCGGATTCATGCGCCCATGCATCGTCCTTCCCCTCTCTCCTTTCATCCACTCGTCACTCATCCACTTCCATATACACCGTCCCTGGTCCTCACCCCAGTCCCTTGTTATCTCCCTGCAATCTTTCAATTGGGACGCTTTGTTTTCATCTTCCCAGGCGGAAGGTACGGAATTCTCGGTGGGTTCTCCCGTTCCATGCGAAAGACTGGACCACGGCGCTCGTTTGACCCAACCGCCCAACAAGTCTGATAAGATCTTACACAATCAGGTAATCCTCACTCTTGTGCCCCCGGCTGCCTCCAGTGGCCATGCATACCCTGAATGTTCCCTAACACCCGCTAGGTTCTACTCTCACGCCGGTCAATCATTCCTTTTTCTTCACTCCTTTTGCCATCGAGAAATTTGCCACGCGGAAAATAGAGCAGCATTTTCCTTTCCTCGGAGACGGATAGACGCCTAAATCTTACTCCACAGTTCAACTTTTAGCCTCCTTTAGCGCGCTCGGTTCTGGTTGATCATCAAATCACCTTACACCTTAGCCCGCACCTAGCCGGGTCTGCGACTTGCTTCTTTTCTCATCTCGCCAGGTACGCTGAGCTGCGACTTTATCTGATTCAACAAACCAGAGGGGTTCTGCATGATTTCCTTGTCATCATCGTTGACCTTCTGTCCTGTATAGAACGGCAAAATTTCCAACTCGCGCCTATCCCCTCGACCCGTCCGGGAAACCCACTGCGACATAATCTCATTTCCTCCTCCTGGCCGGAGTGCCTTGATGGTCTATACTCGGGCCGCTGGACACAATGGCCATGCCCAACATGGATAGCGATTTCCAGCTCTTCCCCTCAGACAGACGAGAATCACAATCAGAAGCTATGTCGTTCGCTAAATCCGGCTCGGACGACTCCGGTCAAGACTGGACACAGTGGATGAGATGGGATGACAACGCCTTCGCCGAATCTACCAAGGAAATGTCTCAATCGCCTCTTGACTTTCCTTTCACCTCGCCCAATGCATCGGTTGGACAGCATAGCATCGACATGTTCACCAAGAGCGAGTTCTCGCCTGACGTGTCGCTGGACTGCGGCAATTTCCCATTCGATTCGATTATGGGGCAGGATCCCAGTGAGGGACTGCCATGTCAGCATCGACCGAAGAGTGGGCTGGGGTTTTTGTCCGGAAACTCAACGGCTTCCGGCTCTCCAGTGTCTCTTGAAGGCATCACAAATCGCAAACGCAAGTCTGGTAGCGATGATGACGGCTCAACAGTGAGCGGCGCCGTTCTTCCGAACGGCAAGAAAATGCCGGCCAAGAAGCGAGCGCACAATGTCATTGAAAAGAGATATCGCGCCAATCTGAACGAAAAAATCGCCGAACTCCGAGACAGCGTCCCAAGTTTGCGATGCTCGAAGAATGCGAACGGCAACCTGGTGGAAGACGATGATGGAGAGGGTGTGACCCCCGCCAGCAAACTGAACAAAGCGTCCATCTTGTCTAAAGCAACAGAGTATATCCGACATCTGGAGATTCGAAACAAGCGCCTAGAGGATGAGAATACTGCCCTGAAGAATCGCATGCGTCAAGCGGATAAGGCGGTCGACCAGACTTTGACTTCGGCCGCATCTGTTTCCTCGCCAAGCAACTGCACCGTGTCGACAGAATCCGGTGCGAGCTCTTCTCCCAGTGTGTTTTCACATGTGGAAGACTCCCCTAGCGATCACTCCCCGAGCTCCAGTTACCCCCCTGAGGGTCTCATGAAGGTCCCCGATGCTTTCAAACGCATGCGTGCCGCGCCTCCAAAAGACGATTTGTGGTCACAGTCATACATGCAGTACCCAAGCAGCAATAACGGTAACTCGACATCTGGAGGAGGACGCAAACGGTCGCATTATCCCAACAAGTACATGCTTGGGGCTCTTGCCGGTCTGATGGTTCTGGAGGGCCTGAATAGTGAAAAGGACACGGAGTCCTCGTCCAAAGGTCTTTTGGCTCTGCCTATCAACCTCCTGAGCAATTTCCAGCTGCCCCCAAATGCCTACTGGGCGACAGTCCTCCGAAGCTTCTGGTACTCGTGGCATGCACGGGCCGTTTCCCATTTTCTTGTCCTTGCCACGCTGGTCGTCGGAAGTGCATTTGTCGTGTTCGTTTATCTGTTCAACTCGGGCCAAAGCCGGCAGAATCTCACGCCGAAGACTGCCCCCAAATCTGATGCCACCATGTCGTCAAGTGACTATCGACGCCAGGCTTGGCTGACGAGCATTCAGCAAGTCGGCGTGCCGCGACACACGTTCTTCCACGAGTGGTACGTTGTAACTTCGCGGTGCTTTGAGTATGTTCTTCGGTGCTTCATGGGCTGGCAACTGTACTCGTGGGCCACCGGCGTTACTGAAGACGATGAGAGAGGACGAGTGAAAAGCTGGGACATCGCTATTGACGCTCAGCTTGCCGGTGGTGATGCTGAAATCAGCAAGAGCCGTCTGGTGCTCACGATCTTTGCTGCAGGCACTCTGCCTAGAAGCCCGATGCGGATGATGCTAAAGGCCCTTCATTGCCGCATTTTAATGTGGCGTGTCGGGGTCCCGGGTTCGTGGACTTTCAATACTTCCAACGAGGTGGCTCGCAGTCTTGCACGGTATCAGTGGGATCTTGCCCGCAAAATGAATGACTCGTTGCCGAAGGATGATCCGGACGCCCTCCCTAGCCATCTGGCTGCGTTACTCAAGCTCGATTGTGAGATTGTTATGACCGACAGTGTGGTTCAGCGGGCTGCCAATCTCACTTGGAGTCGTCCCACACAAGAGGGTACTGACGATGACGAGGCCCTCCTGGACGTGGTGGAGGAAGACCCTGCTATTCAATCCTCCTTGGATGCACTGGCTGCGTGGTGGTCGAGTCACCTGTTGCAGCGCGCACTGCTCAATTATTTCGAGGCAAGCTCTGGAGGACCGGATGCGAAGAAGAGTCGCACCATTTTCAAGGCTAAAATAAAACTTGCGCTAGATGTGGCTCCTCAGCCTTCGGCGGCCCACACCCGCGCTTTGGTGATGAAAGCCGTGTTTTTCGAGCAGGATCGCGTAGCTAATATCGGGTCGGTTCTTGCCGCCCTTCCGAAGGAGAAGGGCAAGAACAAGTCCAAGCAAACATTCAAATTCCTTGATTCATCGCTTCCTGTGTCTGTTCGTGAGGAAATCACGATTGCTGTCCGTTGCGCCATGATAGCCGCCGTTTTCACTGCACGCTCTACGGGTGACACTTCCCTGCCGGCATCGTTTACCATCGAAAAAGCCACCACTTGGTTCAACAAGTTGCCCTTGGATCCGGTGGAGTTGACCTTGGTGGGATTCGCGGCGGTCTATCACTTGCTCCATGTCCTCGCTTCTGATACGGACTACTTATTTTCCTCCGACTCGTCCTCGCCGTCGTCTCCCGTGTCCAAGGCACTGTCGTCCTCCGATGAGGCAGATGACGAGGAGTCGGCCAAACAACTTCCAACGCAATCCATTCCGAACCTGGGGCGCGTGGCCTCCGAGCTAATGTATTGGGCTCGCAATGCCTACAATCCCGCATTCTACGGCTTCACCGCCAACCTCGTCAAGGTCATTGAATCGGAGTGCACCTCCCTTTGCCATAGTGCCGGTGTGGACGTCACCGACTATTCTTGCATACGGGAAGAGAAGAACAAGGCGAGAAAGCAAGCTAAGAAGAAGCGATCAACGAGACGGTCTAAAGATATGAAGGCAGACCTTCCCCCGGCGGCAAACCTCCCGCCAGTTGTGAGCAGTGATAGTACTGCACACAAAAGTGTTAATACAGGCCCCGCCGTGCCCGGCGAGACCAAAACATGATACACATACGAAAGCAAAAACGAAGGAAAAAAAAGGGCAAGTTCCTATTTCTCTGTTTTACTACGAACTGTTATCAGTATACTTTTTTAGCTACGTTTTACTATACATACGGTGGGATAAACTGCGCTTGTTTGGAAAAGCCAGGTTCGGGAGGACGATGAAATGTGGGATTGGCAATCGAATCTTTCCTCGGAATGTGGCGTTAAGGTTCTTTCTTGGCCTGTTATGTATCTTCCCTCTGCGTCTCAATATGAAGTCGGATCAGGGTCCAATCTCTTATCTGGTTAATCGTCTGTCTATAGACTAATAATGTGATGTCAAGATGTCCAGTTGCCATTCTCTTTCATGCATTGTTTCCGGTTCTCTTATTCCACATTCTCTTTTTCTTGTTCTATCGCTACCTCTTACCTCACGACTCCTGATTATTGACACTGACTAGAACTTCATACGGAAGGCTTGGCCTGTTTATTTGTTCCATCGCGCTCCACGCAGTGGGCCCTTGCCGGCTTTCGACCTGCTGCTGCATGCAGTTAAAATGCCAGGCCTCGAGTTCTAGACCCTTGTTCTAGCCCTCGATTATGAACCCCGTGGGTACAATGGAAGCCGCAGCTTATGGGATCTCCCACGCGAGTTCGGTGCCATGGTTTACGGAAAGAGATCAGGTTTACCCCTTTTGGGACAGGAAATCGCTGGTTTCCACGAAAGCATAGACAAGGCCGAATATAGCCGGCCCCATCGATTTGGTAATGGGTTGTAGCCAAACCCCGGATCGGGGATGATCGAACATGCCCTCGCAATGCCAGTCGATTAGAGTTGGGATTGCTCGCCAGCTATTCAGGAGTGGCTAATATGACAAATTCTGAACAAAAGTTTATAAGGGGAATATGGTGGAGATGGCCATTGTCTTTAATGAAGCTTAATTTCGAGCGGCAGGGTTTCTATCGGCAGCCCGTCGGCCAAAGCCACGGTGGTATTGCGATTGACACGCTACAACCGCTCTTTAGGATCAGGCCGGAACGGCTCAGTCCTTGTTTCCCCACCGGCTGAAGCCAGTCACTGCATCTGGTTTTGTTTCGCGCCGTGGATAAGGTCGAACCATCGATCCGACACCGTAACGTTGCATAGAGCTTCTTGGCCGAGTTGATATGCCCCTGCACCATCGGCTGGCCCTGGATGCAACAATCTCTTCGACCTTGTCTTGTATTTACAACGTTGTATAGGCGACAGGCGCGTTAAGTCGACTTGCGCAATCCATTGTTCATCCGAGTTGATGACGTCCATCCCGTGGTGTTTCCCTGTCAATTAGCTCATGGATTTCTTGTTTTCATTTCCCTCTTGAATTTTTGCAATTTTCGTGTGACACAGCAACATAGTTGGCTACGTGATTCATTACGCAGTACGCTGGCTCATGTGGTTTTTCACCTGGACAACCTTTGAGCCGGAAAGGAATGCTCAGTCAAGGGGTATAACAGGGTCGGATAGGATTGACATCGTCTGATGGAATCGCGGCAACTGGCTCACTTGAGCATTAATTATCGGCGGCGGACCCCGTGAAGAGAGAAAACAGCTTGGTGTTTGCGATGACGCATTAGATCCCACGCGACATGCTGGATGGTTCGGGTTTGGTGGATGGTTCTGTCTTGTCCTTTTCCGTTTCCGGCGCTGCTGTTTCATCGGGTTCGGTCCTGACTATGTTTCAATCACATCTACTCAGGCCTACCGCTCTCATCTGGCTAGACTTCGTCAAAGTTCTGTTTCTCTGCGACACTGTGTACGCATTTTGCTGATTTGGCCCGCCACGTCGAGATATCACCCTCCAGGATCGAGACAAGTCCATGACTGCATCCCTCACATTCCAACACATCATTTCTCCACATTCTCCTCCACTGCACGCGCCCGGTTACCGTGGAGTTCCGTATGTAGGGAACAAGCATGAGGGGGAACTTGGCAGGCAGGCAGCCTCAGAGCTGCCTTTCTTCTGCCGGGCCAGCTGCTCACAAGCTGGAGCTGTTGATCAAGTGGATGACGCACCCCAGAATATAAAATAAATCGACATGGGTCACGTCATTACCAAGCGGTATCCCCTATATTATTTCCAACCATTTGACAGATCGCACCTGCTTTCCTCTTTCTCTTGATGCGTGTCGACAACCTCACCGATTTCCCAGTGGCTCGGACAACACCGCCGAGCTGAAGCGGATGTGCGTGGCTTTTGGCATCTTTACGTACCTCTGTTTCCTCCTTCTCTTCCGGATTCTGCCAGGGCGATCCTAAAGGTTTGAAATCATGGGCGTAGAGCTGCTAAAGCCGGGGGCGCATCGGAATCCTAAACACCACCCGCCAATGAACCCGGCGTTGGCGACACCGCTATATGTTCTGGGTGGTGTATTGTTCGTCCTTTTCATAGGCCGTGCTATCATTCGACTACGGCATCGGCTACGTCTAAAGCACGCTCTCGAAAATCAGGACCAGTCACAATTCGTTCGGAACTCTCGACTCTCTGCCTTCATGAAGAAACACATTCTCTATGCGCCGCTGCTTTCTACCCGCCACAGTCGCGAATTTCGCTTGATGGATACCTTCCATATGGGCGTGGTCCCGCTGAGACTGGAAGCAGTACTATTGCTGGGCTATACCGCACTCAATTTGGTCTTCTTCTTCGCTCTGATTGACTGGTGGGCCGACTACGGCGAGATGATGTACCAGCTTAAATACGCGGGCGGCCATCTGGCTGTGATGAACTCGCCAGCTTTAGTCCTGACGGCAGGGCGAAACAACCCTTTGATCTGGCTTTTAGGGCTTCCCTTCGACACGTTCAACCTCATGCACCGATGGATCGGACGGCTCATGGTGGCAGGCGGGATCCTGCATGTAACCTGTGTGGTGGTTGGCCAGAACCAAACGAGTGAGACCTCCTGCGATAGACGCGATGTGAGCACTGCTAAAATACAGCAGAAAGCATGGCCGAAATTACATATATTATTTGGAATACCCCATTCTTCATTGCCGGGCTAGTTGTAGGTGTCTTGTCGTCAATCATGTGGACTAGAGCTAATTCGACAGGCTCTCATCTCGTTTGTCACAATATTTTTTCAATCCTCCTCGCCTGTCCGTCATGCCTTTTACGAAGCCTTCTTGCATCTACATATCCTGTTAGCCATCATGGCCTTTGTGGGGCTGTGGTATCATCTTCAGGGTCTTGCGCAACAGTGGGTTTTGCTGGCAACTCTCATTCTATGGGGACTAGATGTGAGTGTCCAAATTGCAAGAAGCAGAAGCATCGCTAACAAGTAGCAGAGGGCCGGACGACTGGGCATAATCCTTTGGCGAAACTTCGGCCGCAAAATGACGACTGCCACCGTGGAGCTGCTTCCTGGCGATGTAGCTCGCGTAGACGTGACGATGGCTCGGTCGTGGCAATTCAAGGCTGGACAGTACATGTACCTGTACATTCCGTCGCTCGGGCTGTGGACTTCGCATCCCTTCTCCGTGGCGTGGAAGCTGTCCCAGCCGCCGGGTATGCTGCAAAAACGGGGATCAGGCGATTCCCTAAATGCCTTACTTGGAGAGCCTCAGCAGGCTGTCATGTCGTTTTTGATCAAGCGACGGGATGGGTTTACGCATAAGCTCGTTGAAAAGGTGAACAAGTGTCCTGACGAGCGGTTTAAAGCACGAGCACTGGCCGAGGGGCCTTTTGGTATGCTGCTTCCATGACGTGGCTGAACCATCACTGACGGTGTAGGTGGACTGAACTCGCTCAAATCGTACGGGACAGTGGTCTTGATCGCCGGCGGAATCGGGATCACTCACCCCATGAGCTACATGCAGGAGTTTGTTAGCGGATTTGCCACGCGATCAACGGCGGTGAGGAAAGTGAGCTTGGTCTGGGTGGTTCGGAGTCTAGGTATGCCTTTTTTTGTTTATGAGACATTCAATTTCCGATACTGACATGATACATCTCAGACCATTTAACATGGATCCAACCGTGGATGACCACCCTCCTCAACCACCCCGCCATCCAAGTCCCCAACGAGCAGAAACATCGCTCTTATTTCAATATCCCCGACTTTTCTCTCTCCGTCCAGATCTTCGTAACCCTCAAGGAAAGCAGCACCGAAGAATTCAAGACGGACGAGAGCCCCTGGGCCAACACCGTGCCGCCCACCGTCCCCATCAGCGTGCACTTCTGCAAGCCGTGCTTTGATCATATCCTGGAGACTGAGAAAGCAGGGCAAGTGGGTGCGATGGCGGTCAGTGTCTGCGGACCGGGCGCCATGGGCGATGATGTGCGCAAGACAGTGCGCGAGAAGCAGGGGGCCCAGACGATGGATCTCTACGAGGAGACCTTCTCTTGGTAGATGCAGTAGATGTTCCAGGTGGATGTCACCGATTAGAGGTGCTGCATTTACTAGCTATTCTTTTCCTGATGATAGTTATAAATTATATTTCACTTTATCTAACGTCTTGTTTATATATGGTTTTGGCGACCAGATTTTCACCTGGACTGGGCTTTACAATGAGAATGAATCTCATTACAAATGTGACTTATGATTAATTATCCCTGACAGAAGTCATGTAAATCGTACAATGCAACAAATGGGCAATATTCTGCTTCTCTGCCGATCATACTAGGATTCTTCAGCCTGAGGGTGTGAACAGGGCTTATACTTTGTTCAAGAATATGACGGCCACAGCAAGGTAGTCTTGACGATAATATAAAAGATTTAGGCTATCCGACCAGTGTGTCTTCCCATTCTACAACCTCATCTTAACAGACTCAAATGCCGCTCTCCCATCTTGCGCCTCGTACATGACAACAGGCACATCTACCTTGAATGTTTCCTCTCCTGGAAGGTTCATTGGTGCAGAAAAGCCTGCTACACGAGAAATGCTGGTTGAACAAAGAGGACAGAGTCTTTGCTCAGGGCCAGGGGCCATGCTTATGCTAGAGGACGCGACCATCTTAATACATACATGGCAGAACTGATGATTACAAGGCCGAACACTAGAACAGGTAACGTTAGCATGAATATTTACGAAATGCCACCTCTTTGAAAACTTACATGCAATCGCACAGCCGGATCGCACAGGCACCACAACTTCTTGGCTTCAAGGGATCGAACTCTGTACCAGAGCCGTCAAGCACTCCAACATGCTCGTCCATTGCACTGATACTTTTCACCCCATTTAGAACAGAGGACCCATCTAGCCGCTGCTCGGTGTCCTCTTCTAGAGCGTAGAACGGAATTCCAGCTGCTATGTACTCCTGTGCATTGATCGGCGTGCTCGGAGGGACAATATGGGTAATGGCCTCGAAGTCCGGCGGATGGAAAATGTGAATATTGATTAATTTCGCTTTCGCTGTATTCCAGATGCCCTTGGGTAATGTGTCACGGACAATGTCCTGAATCAGCCTCCCTCCTGCTGCGATGCCCATTTCTTGGAGGGTATTGGGCGAGGAGTTGGTATGGGAGGTGCTTCTGTCACTTGAGAACCTGCGACAAGCCTTGCCTCTACGCTTCACCATAGGTCGCACCTAATGTATATATATGTCTTGAGGCTGACCTCATGCCAGATTCTCGTGGAAATACTCGTGGAAAGGTCTGCCTGTAAATGGCCTGCGAAGTTCGAAGGTCAGGATTCTACTGTCTCTCTTGAATTCAACAGTGACAAACCTTTACATAGAGCTCTTCTATTTCGTCAAAGCCTTCATCATCGAGAAAATCGCAAAGTCTTGGCAGTCCCTGGAATTCGGATGGAATTGGGCTCATCGTTACTATATCACCGTTTTTCAACCCGTAATACCGTGGGGAACAGTGGTCATGCATAGACAAAGATCCCTTAATCTTGTTTCTGCACCGGAACGAGTGGCGATATTGGTCGTACGAAGGAATGACCTCTATCTGAATCCCGCCGAATTGTTCCTTTCCGCTAACTTGGCCTTCGACAGTGTAGCCAGATCCAACTGCATTTGTCATTAACCATGTACAGACAAGGATAGATCCAAGGATAGAGCGACTTACGAGGCATAGCAACGAACTGACGCACAACTCCCGGGTCGACAGCTATCCCGTCCAGCCACATTTGCCCCGGAACAACGACATAATCTTGTTCCTCAGTCACCTGGTATATATCAAGACCGCTGAGATGCGAATGCTTCAACGTTGTAGAGAGGAAATGTCCCGCGTGAATCTGGGAGCGGATGGGTCTTGCCATCGTCGGGCATGCGTAGTGTGCGATGAAAGGTGAGTTCCAGTCGATCGTCAACTATTATCTTTTCACTATGAGCGGTTGCTGGCCCTGATCGATTGTGTTCAAGGGTGGCAGTCAATTCCCTAGTCCCTGTATGAAGGCTTGCGAAATGAACTAAGGTATCATCAATGTTAATACATCGCTCACTGGAGCTCGATGCACGGTCGGTTGAGACCTCTATTCCTTTCGCTGGGATACCTGAGGCTATAAATGAAAGACGCAAACACACAGTTAATCGTCTCGGGTTTTGTACACAAGAGGCATCCGAATCTTCAAGAAATTCGATGGCCTTCCTCCCAATGATACTGCCCAAGGATCCAAGGTTTTTCACACCAAGGAGAGAGAGAGCCAAGGTTCCTGGTCCAAGCATAGGTATATCCTCACCCGAGAATGCCGACCTCGACTATCCCAACCGCCAAAAATCAACAGCAAACGCAGGAAGGCATTCCGCTAGGCAGTTCAACCATCCACCCCTCCCCTTACCAAACCAGAGCAGTTCGGACAATATCATCAATATTCTGCCGAAGGGCATGGAGCTCCCCATCTTCTCCCATTTCACATTGCCTCCCATTTGGATTAATACGATCAGAACGCAGGTCGCTGCGTGGGGGTCAATCCCGGCAGAATCGCCACAGGAAAGGCGTGCTCGGCAGAAATATGCAGTCTATGCCATGATCTCCCTGAATTCTCATCTGGGGTCGATTGAAGACATACATTCCAAACGCGATCTTCGGGAGCAACTGGAGCATCATGGCTTGATTCAGGTCATGGAGAAGATGAAAGAAGTACTAGGGCGTGTAGTAATGTTGGACAAACAAGTCGAGACATATCTTGATGACAGAGCTGAAGATAACCACGTTAGTTAGACATTTGGACTACATCCTGATTAAGTTGGCTAAAATGGTTAATCTACAAAACACTCTTCACCTGCCTCTCCACCAAATGCGCATTCACCGGCGTCAATGCCTTCCCTGTCTTAAAAAACGCCTCGATATTCTCCATCGCCAGCCTCTCAAATCCCACATGCGTATCCACCGTCCCTCCCGCATTATGTGACATCATCATCACCTTCGGATGCGCCGCCAACCTCGGATGAACATTCGGTTCGTTCGCATGCACATCTAGGCCTGCGCCGCTCAAATGCCCATCATCCAACACCTTCACCAACGCCTCCTCATCAACCAACGATCCGCGCGCAATATTCACAAACCTCCCTCCCTTCTTGATCGCGCGGAACCTCGTCTCCGTCATCAACGTCTCGCCTGCAAACGGCGTCGCCACAATCACGCAGTCTGATTCCGCCAGCATGTCGTCGAGATTGGTGAAGTAGGTCGCCGACACGCTACCCTCGATCGAGGAGGTCTTGCGCACGATATCATGGTAGAGGATCTTCATACCGAATGCGAGATGCGCTTTCTGTGCGATCATGTACCCGATTTGGCCCAGCCCAATTATTCCCAGGGTTCGATCGCGCGGGTTGTAAGCACTCAGGGGCGAATTTTTGTGTGCGTCAAGGAAGGAAACAGGATTGTTAGAGTGGGCGGCGGAGTTGGACCAGCGCAGGTTGCGGAATACGGAGAGGATGAGGAAGAGTGCCATGTCGGAGACGGAGTCGGAGGATGCGGCAGCGCCGTTGCAGTAGATTATTCCTGGGTTGTTAGTTTTTTGTTCGTAGATATTGGCTACCGGTGGCATTAGGGATGGTCATTGAGGATAGTAGAGTAGGCGTGATCATCTCAAGCCCTAACTCCTCCCTCCAGAACCATCCACCAAACTAACAATAAACTATGAAGAAGGAAAGAAAACAAGCTCACCTCTCTTCGCCAAAGACTCTACATCAACCCAATCATACCCAGCCCCCGCACTCGCCATGATCCTGACGCTTCCCGGCAGCAGATCGATCAGCTCGGTATCCCAATTCCCCATCTCGCCGCCTGTATTCCAGAACGGACGAAACACGGCGTGAAAATCCCCCCATCGCCGCTCTTTCAGGGCCTGTTTGAATGCTTCCCGTGGCAGCTCGGATGGCGAGGGCTGGATGATCTCGAAGGTGGAGCTGAAGCGCGTGTAGATCGCTGGGTTGTATTTAATGGGGTCGCCGAGGTGGAGGACTTTCTGCTTTTTCGTGTTGGGCATTTTGGGAGGGGTATATGAGTTTGTATTGCGGGCTACGTTAGGGGTGTAGTAAGAAAAAAGACGGTGTAATGATGCAAATGCAGGGGGGACTCCATACCTATCTATATCATTGTTGGTTGTAGGTGGAATCAATACCCGCGCTGTTCAAAACCCGACCTACCCGTAAGTGGATTCGGTTGCCGACTGAAATCCGTTCCTTCAATAGCCGCGCCGATCTGCACGTTTTCTATGCGGGGCCGGAGGATGTTGCTCCTCTGCGACATTGCTGTGGGTTTAATTTCCCTTTCTCCTTCATGTATGCAGTACTATTCTGTTTTCACATTGTGATTTGGTTGATGCGGTGTGGTTGTTCGGTTTCGGCTATCAATGAGGTGTCTGGGCTTCAGTCGCAGAAGGCATGTTCATAATTATAATTTGTTAGAATTTAATTTGGATATATGGGACACTCACTGTCTCTCTGTGTGTTCAACTCCAGGGCAGACGATCGAGATCTGTATGTTGTTGACAAAAATACCGCGGACATCACACCCTCGGCAATTGACATTACCCAGTTCGGTAGATGACTTCCGCTCCACTGAGGACCGTGTATGCTTGTCTGTATGGACTGCTTTCCTGGCAGCATAGTGGTAGGGCTGTCAGATGAAACATGTCAGCGCTGCATGAAGATCTTTACCAGCAAGAAATGCGTTCTATTTAGGATGTGGTGGTGGAGGCGAAGCTCAGCTATACAAAGCAGCAAGGCAGCTGGAAATCTCCAACATCAGATAATATTCTCTTTAATGCTCTTGTTCTGAGTGGGGCTGATTGAGATATTGGTGATTCTTATTGGTGTGAGGAGATGGTGGAGTCTGTCCTGTCGCATGCACACCAGTGGCTGCTGTTATCACTATTTGGACTCATTCTCATGCCTGTAGAGACTGTGATGAAATAAAATTGCTATGTGCAAATATATTAGGTTCTTCTCAAGAAATAATCAACGAGAAGCATTACATATCACGAAAGGTAGAGATTATATTATTCATAAACTAACCTACACGACCCCACCAACCAAAGTGCTTGTCTTTCCACTGATATATTCTTCGATTCTATATTTCCCGATTAGCAATACAGCTACAGCAAACACTTTTTCTCTCTTCACTTCAAATTGTTGAGGAGAAGTGCATACTGTACTGCGTTCCAGGAGGATCGAGGATCTCGATAGGTATGTAAGCTACTAAATTAAACCAAATAAGGCAATACAAGCGAGCGAGGGTAATGGAGTATTCCGTTAAGACCAATCACGCTTGTGACATTCACTTAAACCATCTACTCCGAAAGCGTTACTCTGTTGGATTCGTCATGATAATATAGTTTATCAGCCCTCCCGGGACAAGGCAACAGGCATCTTGATTATCGTGCTATGAGCTAATATACATCGGAATGCATGAGCATCCAGCCGTCTATTGGGCCCTGTTTTGTCCGAGTGTCATCGAGAGCCCGATTTCCTTCAGCCGATACCGGTCCTGACAAATATGCCACATAATGTAGCCATTAACAAAATCCTTCCAAAGCTTCCCAATAATGCCCTTTTCTCTAAGCCCATCACTCACAGCAGAGATAGATTCAACTGTTTCTCTGCACATTTGCTCAAGTACGTCATGAGGGCTACAACATGAAGTACGAGCTCTGTTCATAATATTCGTGTTTGTCTCAGTTCCAACCACGGATTCTTTGAAGAAGGATAGAACATCATTCACATCGTCAACGACGTCTAGTATAAATGCAATAAAGGGCACAATGGTCGGCAGATATACCTTCTCATCCACAAGGTCTGCAGGAAATATGAAATGCGCAAATACTTCCCCAGCTCCGGTCTTGTCGCGGACAAATTTAGATACTCTTTGTCCAAACTTTGTAGGATAGGCCAGGACCCGAGAAACGTTTTCTTCAATAACATTTCCCAACATAAAGTCGACTAGGCCTTTAGAAATGACCCCAGTTGAGTATGGGCCATAGAACGTTCTGGTCTCAGTAGCAACGAGCTCCAGCCATAGATTAATAACAGCATCATCACACCTCAAAGTCTGCATCCCATTATAAGCACCGGATGAAACTACCTGAAGATCTGGGAGAATAGCCTCAAGGTCCTGTTCTGCTCTGTCGTCCACATAGAGAAGAAAGGTCGTGTATAGTGCGATATATCTCTTCGACCGGTGACTGGCTTGAGGATAGAACATATCTGCAGCGCTGGTACATGCTGGCAAGAGCTTCCATATGCCTTTCAGTTGGGCTTCGTTGAGATTCTGAGAAAGGATCCACTCTTCCAGCTCGGCATATAGCTTTGTGTGAAAGGGTGGGACTGGCTGCTGAAGGTCGAATCCAACATTCTGTAACCAAATTCGAAGGATTGCCTCTGTCTGTTCGTGTGCGCGTGTCATGCTTCTTGAATAGTAGCTTTTAGCAAAGGGAGGAGTTGGAGAATAGAGAAAGGACGTATGGCCATTTTTAAAGGTGAATAAATATACTGGTGCTTGTTTAATGGAAAGTACCGTACCGGGATTAATCGTTAAACCCCCTCCTCCTTCTGGTAGGACAACTATTGTTTTCAGGTCTTAACAGCAACATACGGTATGGAATATCCTTGTTCTTAGGGATATCACTCATATTCACCAAGTGGGCCTTGGGTTTGGCATAGGAGAGATAACCGACCATGAAACCTCTCAATATTAGGACATGAATAAAGTTTAGCTACATATTGCTGTGGTAAAATTAACAGACCGCTGCCGCACAGAAAGTAGAAACTTATTTATGATTTAGGAAATAGAGTCAGATCGATTTTCAGGCATTTAGTAGTGACCAGGGCCCTTTAGCACTTGTTAATGTGCGGATACTCAGGATTATGCCTTATTATTCTTATTTTTCTGTCAGCATGCTAAAGGCTTTTCCCCAATAGGAAGGACGACGTGCAACTAGAATTATGCAAGACCCCCCTTTCCAAAAGCGACATGATTTGCTGATCAAGACGACCCGGGAGACATTTAGTGCTTACAAATACATCACATGCGGAGCGATGACCTGTTGAAAAGAGAGCCGGAGATTACTTATTGAGCTATATTCAGGACAGATGTGCTGTTCAGTAGTGCTAGTCCCACAAATTAGTTACATACATTATGGAGACTACCAGAGTTGTTATATTGCTGACGGTTGTACTTCTCTACTACTGTGCCTCCATACCCCGGAGACCCAACCCCAGGACCTCCACAGCTTCCGCTCATTGGCAATCTTCACCCAGCACCAAAGTCTGAGCCATGGAAAACACACCAAAGGTGGCATAAACAGTATGGGCCCACTATCACACTCAAGTATGGCCAGCAGACGTTTATTATGCTGGGAATCCATCAAGTTGCGAAGGGCCTTCTCGAGAAGACAAGTGAGAAATACAGCTCAAGACCCAGATTGCCTGTTGTGGAACGGCTTACCAAAAACCTGCAAACAAGTCTCATGCCTCCCAACAATCTATGGAAGATCCACCGCCGTCTCCAAGCTTCACTTCTTAACAACTCCACTTGTCAGATCTACCAAGGAATCCAAGACATTGAAAGTCACCAACTGCAACATGACCTGTTGTCAGCAGACGACATTTCGGATCGATCGCTTCGCCGATTTGCGGCAAGTCTTATCTATACGCTTGCATATGGAAGACGGATGCCAAGGGGCAATGAGCATGAAGTCCAAGAGATTGGCCATCTTATAAAGAATGTAATGGAAGTGGCCCTGGTAGAGAATCGGTCGGTGGACATCTTTTCGGTACTAGAGTGCCTTCCTCGACAGTTGTCTGAGTGGAAACGAATTGCCGACGAGTTTTACCATCGGGAGGTTAAACTCTTTACCCAAAATTGGAAGACTGCGTTAAAAGGGAGAACATGGAGTTGGTCTAAAGTCCTTCAGGGGATGAAAGAGGCACGAAATCTAACCGAGAAGGAATTGTCATACGCCATTGGTTTCCTCTATGAAGCAGGCAGTGACACCACAATCTTGGTCCTTGAAGTCTTTATAATGGCCACAGCCCTCTACCCAGATGCGGTTCGGACTGCGCAGCTCGAGCTTAATACCGTTGTTGGGCAGCATAGACTCACTTCATTTGAGGACTTGCCCAACCTGCCTTTCACATTGGCATTCGTGAAAGAGGTGATCCGGGGGCGACCGGTAGTTAGTGTAGGAATTCCCCGCCTGGCGGAACCAGATGATGAATACATGGGATACCATATTCCAAAAGGCTCTGCTATTATTGCAAATCACAGGTTGATAGGCCACGATGACGATGTGTTCGGAAATTCCGAGTTATTCAATCCTGAGAGGTGGATCCATAACCCCATTCTACCACTGAGCGGTTTTGGGTTTCGGCGGAGGGTGTGTGCAGGCAAACACCTTACTATGAACTTTCTTAACATCATTATTGCTAGAATATTGTGGATATATGACATCGTTCCGGGGGACAATGAGTTGGTGAATCCGTTGAAGATGAAGCAGGTTGGCTTGGTGTCAAGGCCATTGCCATTTCATGCGTCATTTCAAGTACGGTCATCTAGCCGAGAGCTGGCGATACGAGGTATAAGGGCGAGTTCCCAGGAAGCAACTGATGAAGTTATGGCTCGTATCAAAGCCAGCGTTGCTGGTTCTAATGATGTTTAGCTGCAGTTGGATTCTAATGTAAGCAAGACCCTAAATGATGTGATTTCTCGTCCTGACATTCGCAGTTTTGCATCCTTGCATTCGAATACGCTATTCAGTCTTGAATAACGAGTTCCTTTTGCATTCGGACGGCCCCAGCAATAATCGGTATGGAATACTTGCATTTCCGAAGGTCTGCTGGCATTAACAGTCTGGGTCATGGGATGCCCATGCAGAACAGTCATTCCTGCCTCAGGCCTTAATGCATCCAGAAGGGCTAGTCTAATAACATATCATAACTATTTAAATTCCCTGGATAAAGAATCCAATGAAGAATCCTAAACCTGGCTCTATTCCATATAACGAGTTGCATGATGATCATATAACTAACTAAATACTAAGACTAAAACTAAGTAAGACTAACTAAACCGACTCGCAGATATCAACATCACTTCATCCATCATTCATTACCTATCAAGCATTAATATTCATAACGAACCATTTCAATCATATAATGACGGATCCCAGCTTCAAGGCACCCTACATCAGAACCACGATCGCGCCCAGAGCCATCACGCCCGCAAACGTCGACTCCACGCCCTTGATGGCCGCCGCGCCAGTGTGGATCGGTGCCGTCGTGGCTGCCGAGGGAACGGACTCGGTCTTGGACGGCTCATGCGGAGACTCGCCGGTTGGCTTGGAGGAAGTCGCCAGCGTGGTTCCGGGAACTGGAGGCACGATGGTGGATCCCGGGGTAGTGATGGGGATGGGCGGAGGGGGAGGGGACTCGGTGTGAGGTGGAGGAGGAGGAGGAAGGGTCTTGGTCTCAGTTTGAGGAGGGGGAGGGGGAGGAGAAGTATGAGTCTCTGGAGGTGGAGGGGGGAGAGTCTTGGTCTCGGTATGAGGAGGAGGCGTGTGAGTCTCAGGCGGAGGAGTCACGGTCTCGGTCTCGCATGGAGTACTGGTCTCCACGGGAGGGTTTGTGGGGTGGACAGGAGGCTTTGTCTCTGTTTCAGTCTCACAGGGCGTGGTAGGCACTGGAGGCTCAGTGGGAGGAACCGGGGGCTTGGTGACGGTCTCGGTCTCACACGGCGTAGTAGGAGTCGGAGTCTCGGTTTCGCATGGAGTAGTAGTAGGAGGTTCTGTCTCCGTCTCCCAAGGAGTCGTCGTGGGAGGCTTGGTTTCCGTCTCACACGGCGTAGTAGTAGGAGGCTCCGTCTCTGTCTCGCAGGGTGTGGTAGTGGTTGGAGGCTCAGTTTCCGTTTCGCACGGCGTGGTGGTAGTAGGAGGCGGAGTCTCAGTTTCGCATGGAGTAGTAGTGGGAGGTTCTGTCTCCGTCTCACAAGGAGTCGTGGTAGGGGGCTCCGTCTCTGTCTCGCATGGTGTAGTCGTGGTTGGAGGTGGAGTCTCGGTCTCACATGGAGTTGATGTAGTAGGAGGCTCTGTCTCTGTCTCGCACGGCGTGGTGGTCGTAGGGGGTTCTGTCTCCGTTTCACAAGGAGTAGTTGTAGTTGGAGGCGGAGTCTCAGTTTCGCAAGGAGTAGTGGTAGTAGGGGGTTCTGTCTCTGTCTCGCATGGTGTCGTGGTCGTGGGAGGCTCAGTTTCCGTCTCACAGGGTGTCGTTGTAGTAGGAGGCTCCGTTTCAGTCTCGCATGGGGTGGTGGTAGTGACAGGAGGTTCAGTCTCTGTCTCACAAGGCGTGGTAGGGGTAGGCTCCGGAGGCTCCGTCTCAGTGTCCGTCTCGCACGGGGTAGTAGTAGCCACAGGAGGCAGAGTTGGGGGCATAGTCGGATGAGAAGGCTTGGTATGCCATGGTGGATGATGCCCTTCGGGGGTCGAAGGAGGATCACTCTCATCACCTCTCGCGACAACCCATCCGTGCCTATTGATCACCCTGGCCGGCGAAGCAGCAACGCCGCTCAGGGCACCTAAAGCGGCCAGGGCAGTGACCGCGTGGAACTTCATAACGACAGATGATGTTGGAAAACAGAAGATAGTAACGAGTAGTAGTGATTAATATCAGAAGGCTGATCGGTACAAGGACACACAGCCCTAAGCGGTAACAACAGCAGTATCAGAATCTCACAAAACGAGTGTGGAAGTCCGGAATAGAGAGCCGATAAACACATCTCCGGCTGGATTGTGTGGACAGGAAGCTTCTATTTAACAGTGTTCTGACGGGTTGCATGCGTCATGGTTCTCCTTTTCCCGTTCATAGAATCATCCAATTGATTCAGTTGCTTATCGGAGGACCCTACCTCGTCCTCGGAGGCGTTTCTTGGCGGGCAAGAAAAGGAAAGTCGGATCAAATCAAAGAGAGCCGGACTAAGGTGAAGCCATCACACTGATAACAGGATTTCTTTGTGCTAGTCCAGCAGGTACTAATTTAGTTGCTTGTGGGAAAGGCCGAGAAGGGATCAGGGTTTTCCATGTCTTAGGATAGACCGACCAGAATGACCCCCTGCTCGCGTGCCCTACAGCAGCACTAGGACTGTTCAGGAAGATGGAATGAGCTTTTTTGGGCCAAAGTGGCCGGCAGACAGCTCACCAGGGCACGGAATATTCGGTCTGGACTTCCTGTATACCTGTCAATTTCTTGTTCTCCTCGTTCCAGAGCTGATCGGCGATTCAATTCTCGTCCGACGACTTATCTCGACTAAGCATGTGCCTCAGTCGTAATCTCTACGCAGTATGCAAGTGTTTGTCCGATACGGACAATTGGCCTGCGAAGTCCGACCTCACCTACGGGATTGAGATGCAGACGGAATCGGCGGGTTTCACTTCTCCTCCACCGGAGAAGTTGACGAAAACCAGACAAAGAAGTGAAAGTTCAGTACCGATCGGGTGCAGCGACGGCCAGAGAACTGAGCCCGTACTTCTCCCAAAGCCAGGGTCTGCAGGTCCGAGCGAGAGCCCAACCCTATGACGATGGGATGATTCTGGACAATCGACGAGCCACGTCCAGCGGGGTTGTGAGACATTTCGGACTTTATCGTGTATCAGGGCTCCACAGCACCAAATCAGCGTCGGACAGCAATGGTAGACTCGCAAGGAACAAACTGGGGGTTGGAAGTTGACTGGCTGGGAGGCGCTAAACTTCTCGTGCGTCCTTAGCGTCTTGGGTTTGCTTTTTGGCTTGCGTCTGTGCCTGTCTTTGCTCGCCCCCGCAACTGGTGCTATTGCTGTCCTTTTGTCACTGCGATGTCACCGTCATGTTGCCTCGAGAACGCCGCTTCCCAGTTGGCTGACGCAGGTTGACTTGGTGCATCGCATGGCATCGCCCGTTTGGGAGATAGGTGGAGGCTGGGCTTGAGACAAGATGTCCATAAAACCGGCAATTAAGCAGTCCGGGAGATAGTCAGATTACGTTGATTGCAGCTGGTCGGCATGCCCAGTCACCCAATATCCCGTGCTCGACTGGTGGCTAGGGGATTTGCCCTGACAACGGCTGCAACTACGGACTTGCGGGTTTATTTGTGAGGGAACCTGCATCGACTGGGCTGCAGTGCGACCTTGTCTGCGGGATGATTTCGCATCCAGGCTGGTTTTGCGTTGGCAGCTCAGTCTATCTGCAGGTCGGGCACTATCCTCCAGGACAGAAAGCAACCTATGGGGGCGGTCTTAAAACCCGGCTAAATTAAGGCCAACTGTAGCACTTAACTACCACTGATCCAGAGCGGAGAGGAAAAAGACAGTCCCAACCCATATCCGCTGGACGTGCGGTGTCGCTTTACGAACACGATACTCTCCGTCATTAGCCATGTTTCGCAGGATACTCCCCGTCGCGCGAGGATCCATGGAAGCACGGCGAAAATCCTTATATTATCTTATGTTAAAGTTGGCGACCGCCACATTGGACATGTTCGCCCCCCCCGAGTCTGGTAAGAGTGTTTTCTGTTTTTTCCCTTTCTTGGGAATATGACGCATCGCCGTGGTGGCCGGTTGAATTCTCCGAGACATTTTAGCCACACGAGATGGCTTGGGCTTGGTGGTGTGCGCTCAACTTAATCCGTGAATGGTATGGTATTCCTGCGACAATACTAAGTACCGAGTAGTATCGGTACCATTGCAGTCGTAGTGGATGTCACCTTCGTATGCATGAGCCGAAGACGAGGACATACATACCTTTGTTAGGGCTCCGTTCCGGTCACGCGCTGTTCGTCCATTGCTCTTGTTTTTCAATAGAGTTGAACTGAACCTCCCATCGCGGATTTGATTTTGGCCATGACAGACACACCGATACCGACTATCGTAGACTTTCTCAATACTAAATTTGACTGATGAATACGGTCGATGTGATTAGCCCAGCCTCTATTTTTGTATGCACGCCGCCACAACTAACACATCCCATGTTAGCCTGAGGGGCAATTTCTCCGCCGTATACTCGCCACCAAATTCTTTATCTTTCTATTCCAACCGTTAAAGACATACTCCGGGTGGCGGGGCTCGTCGGGGCTCTGAAAGAGGGTCTGTTCTCGAGTCTATGCGACTTCGGTAAGCGGAGGGATGTACCGGGAATCCGGTTTTTTGTTACTCCAGCAGTTTTGGTTTAGACGATTTCCATGTTTTGGGGTAGGACGCCGACTGCGAAAACTTTGTCAATAATTGCTCCAGGTGAGAGAACACATGGTTGCAGGGGGACGGAGTAATCATTGACTGTTTGGATGAAGAGCGGGAATATATCCTGAGTTACTAGTAGGTGTATTGTGGTAGTAAATCCAGACAACTGCTGACAAACGAGACTAAGGAGATCTGCTAATCTTTAGCATCACTCCGGATAGTGCTTAACAATAGTAATCACCCATGCAGGAATACACCAAAATGGCATTTTATGATACTCTCTATGAATGCCTCAAAGAGGAAGGTTAGGCAGTAAGGCAGCACCTCCCCGCGATGCATCATGTGACCATCACCGGGACAACTCCTGTCGTCTCTTGCTTTTCACACGCTTATCACCTCTCGTCCAATCGCCGACAACACTAAATCGAGACTCGCAATCGGTGCTAGACCGATGGCCGACGCCATGTTATCCAGGCTGGCGACCCCTGGCCCCAGCCGCGCGCCCCAGTCGAAAAGAGAAAACCCCGAGTCGCCCACAGGCCCAAGACCAAAAAGGCAGCGTCGCACAGGCTCGCCAGAAGAGGATCGTGATCATGATCTTGATGGGTATGAATCTATTGTCGGGTCTGGTGAGGAGGTAGACGACGCACCGAAACCTGCTCGACCGAAGAAAACTCGCTGGGGTCCTGCGCGCATGAAGTGGAAACTGTCGGTGGCTGAGCCGCGGGTTATCTTTGCGCAAAGCTCGCGCGATCCGGGGAGCGCTGCTTGTATGGGTCTTTTGGATACGCTACTCTCGGAGATAGAGACAGAGTCCAATGGTTGCGAAGAGGATTGCTGTGACCTTGATTCACATGATGGCTCATACCATGATTCGTGGAAGCCGGATCACCGGGATATTGAAGCTATAACTAATGCATCGTTTCGTTACACCGAGGAGATCCGCAGCCAATCATCTTGGGTCAACGGTGTAGTTCTTCCGATGTTGAATATGGCGGCCCAAGGTCTCCCTCTGGAAGTATGGAGTGTGTACGTTACCTACTACCTGTGTACGGTAGTACACAAGGACCCATGCTAAATTGGTCATAGGCAAGGCGAGTCCGTTCGCACCAAATATCGACCACGTCTCAGGGGTGGGAAAACCTTTGACCACCAGGTTGATCTTGTGGTTGGCTTGCCTCTTCAACCATGGAGAGAACATTATCAGCGCAGGGGGATCGATGATCGTTGTTGGGATCTCAGCCATGTGAACTCCCCCCACACGGGAAGGAGGTTTTTGACCATGGGCGTGGTTGTCAAAACCTCCGATCAGAGCATGCTGGAGGCCGAGGTGCAGTTGACGAACTGGATGGCCGGTCTATATTTATGGAGCTTCTCCAAAAGCCCCAGAGCAGGGAATCATCCCGCGGCAATTGGCTGCACGGTTGTAGGCGAGGAATGGAGGTTTTACATCTTTGACGGGTGCCGTGACAGCGATGAAGATTACGCTCCTTTGTTTGAAGTGGTAGGTCGAAACAATTATTTATTCGGATGAAGCTAATCTGTTTAATGCAGGTGTCCTGGGGCCCTATACGTTCTCTTTTTCGTTGCACGTCAAATCAGGAGGAAGTCCAAGATCTGGCCACTATGCTGAGACGAATGATGCAGTACAACTGCAGTCAATTTACCGACGAGCTGTTCTCTTTTGTTTAATGGACGAGTGCAAATCGTGAACTGTATTCATGTTTTGAAATGGGAAGAACAGGATGGATCATCATCATTATGAGGCTTTTTATGATTCTACGGAATTTGGGATTGGAGGATAAAAGATACCTTTTTGTTAGTATGGCAGTCCCTGTATATTATTATTCATGCTTACATACAGCGAACACATATCGATCAATACATACGCTGGCACAGGCAGCCTGCACGTTGTTACTTTGACCCTCTTGGACTTATTATGACACATCGCTTTCGTCCTGTGCAAGTGTGGAGGCATAGATTATCAAACAGTACAAACGACCCGCATTCGAAATCCCTATAATGCCACATCAGCGGCTGGTGGGTAACCTGGTGGACATGAGTGTTCTGAACCTAGTGCTTACTACTCATCTGAGCAGCATCCACTCACCCTTGATGCGTTCGTAGCCGACATCATGAGCACTGACGCTCGGATATACCTACAGTACCTCGTGGGTGCGTATCCACATGATACGACGTTTCTTGCCCATTCGTACACTCAACAGTTCCATCCTTCATACAACTACTACCTCAATGGAAGAAATCATCTCAAAGGTGCTACTATTCCTCAACTTTGCATGAAATGGATCCCGAATCCCCGAATGTAAGCCATTACGAGCTATCCAATCAGTTCCTCACGAGCTTGAACCAGGCATCCAGCACCCCAACAACTGTGGAATGGACAGCAAGCAATTCGTTCAGCCGATCGGCACGGTACCGAATGATAGCACCCCAATGGCCTCAATTCTACCTGATTAAGTTTTCAATAGTGTAGATCGTTATGATCGTACTACATATGTACTTGAATTTCTCGATAGCCCGAAGGCTTTCTCTTTCTGTTTTAGTGTTTACCCCTCGCCGCCTTTTACTCACTGAGTAGACCTGAGCACGCCCTGAGCAGCCTGAGGAGATTACTGAGTATGGGGTAAGCGGAAGACTAAGTGCGTCTTCATTGAAAGATAGTATAAGCCTAGAATTCTCTAATATTATTGATTATAGGGCTTTTGCTCTAGTTATCTTGAAGAATCCTAAAATATTGGGATTGATTAGTAGCAGCTGAAGTTATTAGTAAATTGGTTGATTCTGGAGTCTATTGACCTTGTGGTTATTAAGAAATTTTAAAAATTAATTCTGCACTTATGTTATTTTTTTTCTCTCTCCTATGGTGGCTCGTAGGGGTGCTGCATGTCAGCATCGCGTTCTTGCTACGGGTTAGGATTCTGCGGGTTCTTCTCTCAAGTAGACACTGGTTCTATGTGTAGCTGGCTGAGATCGCTAAGGTGCATGTGTCATCGATCTACCTGAATGGTTCTGTCCGGCTGTCACTGCTGAGTGCTGGCCGTATCTTGAGTGTTTCGGTCCCTGCAACCTGCAGTGTGTTGATAAGGGGCATGTTAAAGATAAGGAATAGGATTAGTGAGATAGGAATCCTTGTGGGATCCTGGTTAATGGTATCGGATTACTTAGGTAGCCTGGTAACTGGATTCGGATCTGCGGATTCGAAAGGAAGGATTCAATCTATCTAATGAAGAAATTGAGGCGTACTGCGTGGAGGTTATGGAGTAGATATATATAGGATATTCTCAAATATATCTGCGTTCTAGCTGTGAAAGGTGGAAGTAGTCCGCCAAGGTAGGGTTGAACGCATAACCTTGTCATGTCACATATCCAAGAACGTTTATTAATGTGTAGCGGTGGATTGCCTTTGAACAGGAGAGAATCATATAAACATTTCCAGGAGACTGGGAGCGAATAGTTGAAGCAGCAAATATTGGCGGGGATCGAGTCTCCAGGTATCATGAGTTGCTTGAGCAATTTCACTTAGAGTTTATCTACTTTGAACTTATCCTCAAAGCACCTCAGATTCTTGATCAACTGTGAAATAATCAGTTGGAACACATCTTCCTGTAATTTCTCGCTTTCTAGGCTTGTCTCCTTCTTATCATGCCAAGAAAGGCACCGATCAACCACCTCCGCATACTCCGGGCCACTTTGCTGCTCCACCTTGGGTACAAGACGGGTTGCGGTTTTGAGGTTAGCATGTGCTTCAGTATGATCAGTATCATCCTGTTCGCGCATGGTTTCCAGACCCTGACATAAGGATAGCTCCACAAGCACAAGTCCCAAGGGAAACAAGACCCAACTGCGGATGAGAATGGGAGCATTCTGGCTCTCCAACATGTTTAGATCATCCGTCTTGTCCTCTACATTCCACGGGATATAGAAGTATCCGGTTTCATCTCCGTTTTGTGGGCAGAACATGATATCTCGGGATCTCCAATGGTGTCTCAGCCAGCTTCCATGAAACTGAAATACGCTGCATGAAAGAATCACAGCCACACGAAGGCGATCAAGCTGGCTGAAAAGAAATCCGTCGTCCGCTTACCCTTTCAAAAAGCAGTAAGATGCCCTGAAATGGTCCTCAAGCGACTGCGACGTAGAATACCCGAGACCAGTTTGAAGACAAGTGATGTTATGTCTATGGCTCTCATCGGATAGCAACCCAAGGATCTTCTAGCCCTGTTTTTCGGTTTCGCCGACAGGGTGGCACAAATGTCAAGCATAGGAGGTTGTTGAACCTTCAGAAATTTTGAAGAGCTAGAGCTCTCAGTGGGCAGAGAAAGTGCACTTCTTTCTTGTATTTGTTGAGGACGATGCCGGGCGACCCATCGCCTATGTGACCGGAGAAACATGATTGGGTTACCCTGATGCTGCACTGAACGACCTCTGATTCCGCTTCGAGTTTATACTTCTTACTGAGGGGGCTAATGTGTCCAGTATTAGTTGCAGAGATCAACACCAGATTAAAGAGAGGATTTGCAGAATGCCCCTCAACCGACACATCAGCAATCTCCATATCAGGGTGGCGCAAGACCAAATGAACTTGGTGATTGGTTTTGCATGGGCACCTCGAGCATTTGCCTCGAATCAGGGTGTGGTGCAAGCTGCGCGCAGACTTTCGAACTTTTCCATAACGCACAAGGTGACGCTTTGAAATCCTTGCTCTCGTACCTATTTCCCACCATGCGGCACTCCTCCCGACTGATTAGGTCTAACCAGCACTGACGTACCGAACGTCTTCTCTCACGACGCTATCGACGACTCTTTAGACAGTGTATCTAAAGACAGTAAAACCGAAGCAGACAGCGTCCACGATTCGGATGATGATAGCTGCACTCGCTATCATCGGTCTGACTATTCTATTATTCCGCATCAGCTGTTCTAGGATCATGTGCACTCAATGGCGCCCGATGAGATAGTTAACTACAGTTGCTGCTGATATCCTGCTGTCTACATGGCCAAAAGGCGCAGCAGTCAGGAGGCGGGGCAGCGATCTAATAATCTATCATATCTCCCGAACATGTGGGACAGAAGGAAGGCTGGGAGGATCAGCGGGCGAGCCTCGTTCCTCTTGAATGATCTTCCATAAGCTTTTCCTTTTGGGAGATAATGTAGATGTAACATTCCCCTCCTGAATACGATGAGCCAAGACTTGGTACCCAGACTATGTCCAATCAATACCTCGCATCACCCATATCACATCGGCGATCATATATGAAGTTGCTAAAAAACCTCCCCGACTAAAGCATATGTTCACAGCCTTGTTCTTGGCAGAAGGCCATGTAGTTGCATCGAGAGAGCTGAGAACCTCAGCCTGATCCTGTCTGGAAGATAGAAGATATTTAACTGCTAAACTCGTTCCCGCTTGTAAAATGTGATGCAACCAAAGGGTGAAGAGATATACCAGCATCTCCTATGTTTGCGAAATGGCCCATTTCAGTCGTTTGTGTCTGGCTGTGTGGATATTTTGGTTACAATTAGCCACCTGCGTAGACAATGGTAAGTATTTGAGTTCCTATAACGGTGCCGGCAGTCACTGATATTATGTCTACAATAGCATGCCCTGGCAACTTGTGTGCTTTGGGCCTGTCATCAGGTTATGGAAACTCGACATTGGAAGATACTTTTGGCAAAGATAGCCACTTCATTAATAATGGAATAAACCTTTTCCAATCCACCGGCCTGAGCGAGAGGCAGCAGAGAAGATGCCCTGTCTCTCAACCCCTTACTGTATGTCCGTCCTTTTCGATGAAATATGCTTGACTGACTAGGTATTACCCATCCAGTGTGGCAACTGGTGTCACCCAATGGGAACAGAGTGTTGCCCGAGCGATCTTTCCAAATACTGCCCCACGGGGGAAACGTGCTGTTTATCTTCAGGCACTTGTGCATCAAAGGGATACCAGTGCTGCTCGCAAAGGCAATACTCTTGCCCTACTGGATCCACTTGCTGTCCGCAAGGAGAGTAAGTGTTGCGCTATTCTTGTATCCGCGGAACTTGTATGAGAGACTAAGTACACCTGTAGTCAAAACTGCGCCCTTTCAGGTAGAGAATGCTGCGGAATCAGATCCTGTAAGCCGGGGTATAAATGCTGTCGCGGCGGGACGGACCCTCTCTGTGCTCCGAAGGGTGGCTCCTGCTGCGGCGATGTGGTGTGTGAGGCAGGCGAAAAATGCTGCAAGGGGGCCAATGGCGCAGGCTCTCACTGTGCGCCAAAGAGTGCGACATGTTGTGGGGAAGGGTACTGCACAGATGGGAAAACCTGCTGTGATAATGGTTTGGGCTGTGCCAAGAAGGGGTATTTCTGCTGTGGCAATGGGATGCGACTTTCATGTCCGGATGGTTCGAAGTGTTGCGTCGATGATTCTAAAGAGGGAGCAGCACCATTTTGTGCGAAGGATTGTGTGCCAACCATGCGGTTTCCTCAAGTGAAGGATGTAACTGATGAGGTAAGTTTCCCTCTCTTTATACCTGTGAGTACCCGTTGGCGGATGTCTGCTAACGGTAGGGCAGATCTTTGAGAACGTATGCGAAGGTAAGAAACCTTTCGGGTCTTGGGGAAGAACTTATTACTTAAAACCTCCACCAGGGCTTCGTCGGCAATATCGAAAAACAGGCAGTAACGAGTTCACCTGGACTCGTGGTGGAAAGAAGGGAGGGAAGCAGAAGAGGAAGAACCGTCGAGATTCAGGGTGCACTAAGACAAGTATGCAAGGACAAACCCCCCTCCTCTCTAATGTGCTACGAACCTATGGCTGATCTTATCCAGAATGTAAATCTATGTTTGATTCCACGATAGGAGAATCGGTAAGCGCACAATGTGACGAGGTATGATCCCACAACAAATGCAATCGTACATTGATCCATATTGACATCATCACAGTTTCCAATGGGTAATTAGTCATCATCCTACGCCATTTTTTGGCCCTTTTTCCCAGCTTTTACTGAGTTTGTACTAACGCATGACTGATTCAGCTGCCACCACGCAGGGGGGCACCGGGGCCAATATCAACTGTGTTCCAGCTTGGCAGAACCAGTTGTACGGCGCATTATTTGGCTCTTTTGTAAATACTTACCGGCACAAGGGTCTCAAGAACTTCCGCGTTGTCCTTGACGGATGTGATCATACGCTTCCACCTCGAAGCCCGAGCAAGGTTAAGAGGGACTCATCGAGCCCAATTCTGCACCGCAGTGGAGATTGTACGCATCTCGATGCTCTGGCCCCTGAGTCACTCCTGCTGACAACCAACTTTAGTGACCGTGCTAGACGCCAGCATGTTCCAGTATGTCAATGTGACGGGTGAAAACGCTGTAGTTATTCCAGTCAGCCACGAGGTTCAAGCCACAGGAAGGTAAGATACTTAATGAAGTGATGACAGCAAACAAGCGCATGTTTGCTGACAAGCATACGGCAGTTATATTTTCAACTACACGCTTTCAGGTGGGGGAACCATATCATCAGGGTATATCATGGATGACTCCGGCGAAACGTTAGAAACGTGAGATTCTTTTTTTATGTTCCCCATATCTCAAAAGCTTCATTCCGCTAAGCAGGAAATGCAGATTGGGCGTCTTGGAAGTCGGTTCATCCAACAGCACCACACTCAAACTCGAAGAAGGCGACGGGGCAGTTTTCTTTTTGGGCTGGACGAAGAGCAAAGAGATAGAGGTTGATCATCATGTTAAAGCACCCGCTGCTGCGTCAACCCCAACTTCGACACCGAAGGCAAATAGCAGTCCAAGCACTGTGACCGGTTTGATATGGCTTCCAATGCCATTAAAATACTGGATATTCAGCGTTTTATGTTTTGTTCTCGTCAACCTTTGAGTGTTAAATACCGAACACGCTTTTACCTAACGCAGTCATTTTATGATTATACATTTGTCTTTATGGTCCCCCTTCTAATAATTTAGTACTATAGTTGTCCATAGGCATGCTCTTAGTATAACAGCAGGTGGCACAGGTTCTTGACAGTGTTGTACTAATTCAGACCTTCTTTTTGTCGTAGACCAGTATTAAATTAGAGCAATAATACTCACGATAGTGTGACTAGCTTTAGTTTGGGCTATTCTCGGGCAGAAAAAAGATATTGCTCGAGAATTGTAAAAGGGTGAAGGCCAAGAAGAAATAGGTGTATGCCATCGCGAAATGTACGGTATGTTAATGGCCTAGGAAGATCGGCCTAGCTTGGCTGTACACGGTTTTTTTTGACCGAGTGAGCGTGTAAATGCACACGACTTGAAGATAACTGTGGGTGATCAGGCAGTGGCCCGGGAGCGATCAGTGACCGTCCCAGACCGCTTGGTAAATCAATAGCACGTACTTCATTGCTGGACAGAATGCGTAGGAGATCAAGCTTGTTCCGCAAACCATTCATCTCCGTTTCACGACTCCATCAGATCTATTGATTTATTCTTTGAAATATACGGATCATTTAACCAACAATTGCAATATATGTGGGGGCGATCATGTCCACTTTTCTTGACAGCTTGCGGACTCCAGCTGGCAGCTGGCCGCTCGGATGCCACCAAGCTTTAGACTGTCCAGCACTTTGTGAGGGTTGTTCGGCTGAGGACAAGCGGGGTTTCCGGAATTTGAAATATATTCGTCATGCTCGACGTGGGCTTTTTGTCGAGAAGCAGAAAGAAATGTGCTAATTCCGCAGCGTTCCAACTGGCGAAGCGCCAATTCCAGGACTTCGAGACGTCCTTTGCTGCGGGTATCCCTCCACCACCAAATGTAAGCCCTACCTCTTACCATAATTGTGGGAGCCTCGCTAACAAGGACAGCAAATGCTTCGCATCCCTCGATTCCGCATCGAGGATGATTCTTACGTCAAGATGTCCGAGACGTCCAAGTCCGTGGCAAAGACCTGCGGAAGCCAAGCCGGAGGAAGTGGCAACCTGCGCATTTGAATCGCTTCGGCATCGCTCGGTGTAGTGCGACACATCGAGGCCGGAGACATGGTTTTCCTGCGCATGTTCAATGTCTCGGGGCGTGGTATTGGTGCTTTGACGGAGACTTTTACAAATAGTGGCACGCTGACGAATGTTCTTGGGACGAAGTGGACTTCGGAAAAGATGACTTTTGCGATTATGTTGAGGACTAGTAGATTAGTGGTATGAAGTGTAACAGATGCATTCGCTACCGGTACTTCTGGATTGATATTCAATCTAACAGTTCGTTCCTCGGGCTATCCTAACAAAGTCTCCAGCTCATACAACGTAGCCCAATATATCCTATAACATAAAGAGCAGTCTATCCCATAGTAACACGAGTACAAACGTCATTATCGTCAAGATGAACATTCAACCTGGATTCTCATCAGCCTCTCCGTCTATTCAAGAGACTAAATAGACTAAACATCCCACCAAATAAAATGGAAGCCTTACCGTTCTGCAACGAACTGCATGGTCATCATATCGCCACTTCTCACGACGCGACTCGGCTGGGGCAAGGATTGGGATGTAAAAGTCTGTGAGGATATGGGTTAGAATATAGATGGGTGGGTTTGTAGAGGGAAGGAGAGTAATATATACATTGGCGTCTGCGCTCTCCGTACCAGCCTCGACGAATTTCTTGCCCTTGAGCAGCGTTTCCCAGTCTGATTGGGTGGAGGACATGGTGGTTATATATGATGGTTATCTTTTTGTGTTAGGATGTTTGTTGTGGCCGGGTCCGGGTGAAGGTGATTCTGGAGATAGAGAAGGCAGAAAGAATAACAGAGGAGAACCCCTCTCACTAGTGGGACAGTAGTTAATACTTAATGGTTAACTAGTTATATACGAGGATGATGTCATCCGCCGATCTAGACATGGAATGTCATCGTGCAGGATCGTCGGGGATTTTGTTGCTGATGTGGCGTGTGGGGATTGGTGTAGTCTGTTAGTGGGTTGGATTGATATGAATGACTTGATGTATTGTTGTAGTTGTATGTAGACACGTAGTAATAGTCTATGTTGAATGTCCCCCCCTCTCTACACTGCCTAAGTCTAAATACTGTATATGAAACTAATCAAGAACACCCCCCTCCCTCAACCCCCAAACCACCATCTCCGCCACCTTCGCAGTCACGGCCTCAAACCGCGGTATCTCATGTCCTCCACAATGATTATACGTCTTCCTCCTCTCCCCTCCCTCACAAAGCCCTGACAGCTGCACACTCGCTTCATACCGCGGGTCTTTATCCCCGTACACATGCACCGTCGGGATCCTAATCTTCACGTCTCCGTAAGATGCCATCTCCGATCGGATCTTCTCTTCGGTAGAAATGTCTCCTCCCCCTGGCACGGCCTGGTTTGTCCATCGCTGAGAGCCGAGCGCGAGAAGCGTTTCTGAGTTGGCTACTTCTGCTAGTTTGGCGCGGCTGGCTGCGTCGGCTTCGAGGAGGGAGGTCGGGAGATTGTAGGAGACGGAGGGGAGGATGGCGAGGGGAGGGCCGCCGCAGATGAAGATCGCGCAGGCAAATGGACTCTTGCTTTCACTTCCTCCTGGGGCCTTATCTTGACCCTGTTGACGTTGACGCTCCTCCTCCTCCAAAAGCAATAAACTCGCCCCCAACGCACACCCCTGACTGAACATCATGACGGCGTCGTAGGGCCCCCGGTCGGCGATTATCCCCTTCAACCAGGTGATGGTCTCGCGGATGGCTGGGGCCGTGTTGTCGCGCCAGAAGGTGTAGTACGGAGGAGGGTAGAAGAGGTCGATGCCCGGCGCGGGCGACGCGGGGTATGGGCCATCGAGGTAGTCGAATTCGATGGGGACGGGGAGGTGGGAATTCAGTCGGTAGGTTATTCTTGCTTTAGGAGAACAGATTATGTTAGTGGGTGAGATTTGGAGATTGGGTTTTGTGTAACGGATTAGAGATTGGGGAGGTGGGGATAGAGATCAAGGCATACATAATTGCGATTTGAAGATGGAGCCGCTGGTTCCTTGGCCGTGGAGACAGAGGATCTTCATCTTGGATGGTTGGATGGAGTTGGGAGATGGAGGAGAGGAAGATGCAGAAGATGATGAGGGGACAAACGATGGAGGCTCTGGCCCCCACCGGCTTCTGCAGGCGCTTACGCAGTACATCGTAGGTATCGTTCGTGTTTCTGGTGGTTGCACATACGCAGTACTTAACAGTCGTATTTAATGAATGACAAGGTCGGTGAAACAAGAAGTAAACAAACAACCGATGGTGTGTTGGACACCATTCAGCTTCCCATGGTTGAGCATGTTTCCTCCTCTCCTTCCTACTACCTCCACTATTTCACCACGCTGGCATCTACACTGGCCTCCACACTCGCACTCGCACTCATGCTCATGGAAAACGACGCCAGCCCAGCCCTCATCTCGGCATCTTCCATCGTCAACCTCGCATTCTTTCCACTCCCAATCCCAACAGCGCGTTTGGTCACCTTCCAGCTCTCCACCAACCCCAGGTACACAACCATGCATCCGAACACCACGCCCCATTCCCAGTCAATCCCCTGATGTTTGAAAACAATCCGGTTCACAGCCGGGAGGTAGATGACCGGAAACGCTATCACAAAGCCGGCAATCACCGCCCAGAAAAGGAACCGGTTACGCCAAATGGAATGGAAGACCGATAGTCGACCTGGGTACTTGTCTGGGTCGAGATGGAACAGGGACCGCGAGAAATGTTTGACTTCCCAGGCGGTGATCAACAGGAGAAAGGTCAGAGTGGCGTACGTCGTGGAGCGTGCCCGGAATACCACGTCGCAACTGCTGTTCCATCCCACGTTGCAGTCATAGCCCATGTCTACGGTGCCGGAGCCCCCAGCGTAGATGACGCATACGAACGACACAAGGCAAAGGCAGCCCATGAACGTGCCGTAAATCATCTTGTCTGTGATCAATTCCCGGGTAAAGACGCCTACCTTTAGATCGTGCGGTGGCCGATACATGATATCGGGCTGGGCCTCCTCGAGACCAAGGCCTAAAGCCAAGAAAGAGGATGTCACCAGGTTGGCCCAGAGGATCTCTAACGGCGACAGAGGAAAGATGGAGTTGTCTTCTGCATCTTTGAATGCCAATGCAGCAAGGAGCAGGATAACTTGGGCGATGTTGGAAATCAGAAGATGCATCAGGAACTGCCCAAGTTAGTAACAGGTAAACTGCTCAAGGATGCGAAAGGCGAGACTACCTTTTGAATATTGTCGAACAAGCGCCGGCCCTCCTCCACAGCGCGGACGATGGACGAAAAGTTATCGTCTGTCAGAACCATATCGGCCGCCTCCTTTGCCACGTCGCTGCCATTCTTCCCCATGGCAATTCCCACGTCCGCGCGCTTCAGAGCAGGCGAGTCGTTGACTCCATCACCTGTCATAACGCAGAACGCCTGTCGTCGGTGCATCGCCTCGACCATTCGGACTTTCGTGGTCGGGCTGCAGCGCGCGAGTACGAGCGGTAGTTTCTCAATAGCGTCGATCTCAGCGTCCGAGAGCCTGTCAAAGTCTTCGGCCGCCATCACTAGACGCCTCGACTTCGCATTGATGAATGGATCCAGTATGCCTACCTCGGAGGCAATAGCTGTAGCCGTGCGGATATGATCACCGGTCAGCATGTGGACGGAGATGCCGGCCATCTGGCATCGCCGGACAGCCGCCGCCGTCTCGACGCGAGGGGGGTCGTAAAGCCCAACGAGGCCACCCAGAGTGAGTCCAGACTCGGCGTTCTCTCGTGGGGAAACCAGGGTTTCGTCATCGATCGGCGTCATTTTGTAGGCCACGCAGAGTACGCGAAGGCCTTCACCGGCCATTCGGTCCGCAGTGTCCTGTATGAATGTCTTTTGTTGCGCACTCAGATGCAGTCTCGGAATGATTTCCTCAGGGGCTCCTTTCGTATAGACCTCATGGGTCTGCGCTGTTGTGTCTTTGTACACAACTGTCATACGCTTGATTGAAGAATCGAAGGGGTATTCTGTATGTAGGCTAATGTCTAGCTCTTGCAGCAAGGCTGGCTTTCCCATGCCAAAACGCATTGCGAGCACATGTAGGGCAATTTCCGTAGGTTCACCAGTGGCAGTCCACTCGTTTGATCGGATAGACTCATCTTCTGACCCGTTTGGTCCCGTCTTTTCTACGACCGACAGATTGCACAGCGCGATGGCAGTGAGAAACCTTCGAAGAGCGTGATTCCCCTGCAGGCCCTCCGGATTCCAATCCACCTCGTCGAGTTGGACTGACCCGCTCGTAGGGTCAATCGGGCTCGTAGTCTGTTGGACGGTCAAAGTGCCAGCCTCGGGAATCCAGGCAGAACGCGCGACCATTTTGCCCTGCGTCAACGTGCCTGTCTTGTCGGAGCAGATGTTGGTCACTCCGCCCACAGCCTCCAAGCATTGCAGCTTTCGTACAATGACATTGCCTTTTGCCATGGCTTTGGTTCCGACTGCCACGGTGATCGTGAGGACGGCGATCAACGATTCTGGGACCACGGCCACGGCGACACAGATTCCGTAGATCAGGACTTCCCCTTGGACGTCCCATTCATTCACTGAAAACACAATAATGGCCAGGAGGATGGCGAGGACAAAGAGAAGGAGGGCAAACTTGCTTAATTTCACCTGCAGCGGGGTGCCTACTAGCCCCAGTACGTTTTTCACCGTGTTTGCAGCCCGGTGGAAGCTCCGCACCAACAAGTTCGAGCTAGTGTGAACAGACGTCTCTTGAAGAAGCTGCGCGATCTTTCCCACCTCGGTCTTCATTCCCGTGGCAGTGACGATCCCCGTGGCTCGGCCCTGAGTGGTGCTACATCCTGAATATGCCATGTTGATGCGGTCTCCGATCGGGATGTCTTGCGAGGCCAGGGCGATATGCGGAGTTTTGGCCGCCGGCAACGACTCTCCGGTGAGCAAGGCCTCGTCCATGGAGACGTTCATCCCGTCGACGAGCCTTAGGTCCGCCGGGACGATATCTCCGACAGCGAGGTGGACGATATCTCCCACGACAAGCGACTCTGCCTTCACGGAGACCACATGGCCATCACGGAGCGCTTTACAAACCGGCGCAGACAATCGATGCAGCGACATGATGGTTTTCTCGGCTCGATAGTCTTGCACGAACCTGCATTCGTTAGAGTGTGAACATAGCCAGAAGAGGGAGGGATGCTCACCCAACGATCATGTTTAGAAGAATGACTGCTGTTATCACCCCTCCTTCGATGTAGTCGTCAATTCCAAAAGATATTGCCATAGTAATGACCAGAACCTAGGCGTTCTTGTCAACAGGCTAATGAAAGTAGCGGCACGTCGTCGCTGGGTTTGTATCATACTAAAGTCAAGCTGTTGGAGACCTGTCTCAGCAATATCTTCCAGACCGACACTCCCAGCATTTCTCGGACCCTGTTCGGCCCATCTCGCTGAAGACGGGCCGCCGCTTCGGTATTTGACAGGCCATGGCTAGCTGGTCAGCAATAGTCACTCGATGTTCAGAGACACGTACCGAAGTGAAACATTGAGACACGCTGCCAGCTGCGCGGGGTGAACAGTGTGAGGATAATCCGACGGATTTAGAGGAAGAGGCTGGTTCGGTTCTACGGTGGGATACTGAGCGTCATTTACCACTGGGGTATTCTGTGGCTTTCCAGTCTTCTCAGAGTCCCGCTTAATCTCTACGTCGATACGCAGTGGGTGTTCCTGCAGTAAAGAACATATAGGGGGTTCCGTCGATTCCTCGACATCAGGCGGGGAGGTTTCAACGCCCATTCAAGTATAGGTCAATTTTATCAATGGGGAAGGAAGTCCAGGCGTCTGAGATGCACACAAAAGATAGGAGAAATGGTGACAATCACCGAGATGTTGAGGCCTGGAGATTTATTTGCTGACTGCTTTGTTTTTGCTCGCATCTACTTATAGCGCCACCCAACCAGCGAGGGGACGCCGTGAGGGGTTGTCAGTCTTGCGTTGTCTCTGGACTGCGTCCAATTCGGAACCAGGATCTCTATCTTGGCTGATCCATGGCCGACTGAATGATTCGTGTCCGAGAGGGTGACTCGCGAGCGAGTCCTTGGAAGCCGGGCCGCTAATGGCTTGGGAGATGCTGGGATTGGATGGTCGCCAGCCGGAGAGTCCAGCCAGGAGTCCAGACGGCAAAGCTCACGTAGCGTATCTAAGCCACATACCGTCATCATGGACGTGGCGAGAGACTGGACCGGTGCAGATGCCACGTGAGACGATGCCAATGAGAGGCAGGTATCCTGGGATAGTGGATATGATGCTCGAAATGAGCACATCCACATGCTGACAGGAATAGCTAGGCAGTTCCAGGCAGCAATAATGGGTCTGGGGTATTGAATGCAGTTCAGGAAGTTTTTAGATTGTTGGGGTTTCGGTTGTTGGACTGTATCTGTAGATCTGTGATCATACATACTTGGTTTTCTAGGAGGGTCGACAGTCTTCCCTTTCCGTTTTAGTGCTCACCCCTCGCCGCTTTTTACTCACTAAGTAGATCCAAGCACGCCCTGAGCATTCTAAGATAATTATTAAGTGACAGCTACTGCCCACCTGGTTTAGTCTAGGTAATCGGTGAGAAACGCTTAGTATTCTATGCGTGGCCTTCTAGGCGGTTATAATATGTAACGTAATCAGACAATGAACCGCCGGGATACCTAACGAACTGCTGGCGGTCCGCTGCCTTCCTTAGGTACCGCTTTAAATCACACACTTACTTTAGACGGACGTACTAATGCGCGGCGGCACAGTCACTCCTGGCTCACGTCAAAGAGCGACTGGCCTCGCCAAGTGGCCATCTGAACCAAATCCAATTATTAGCATCCAGTATTTCTCCAGTCATACTGTCCTGGGGACCGGTAAACAGGTTGTAGCGCAGGCTTTGACAACCGCGGACATAAATTGACAGGAGAAAGCGTCGGGAAGCAAGGTGTTCTCCGGGAGCAGCTGGCTGCGTCCCCTGGACTAGCGAGCAAATGGATGGTGAAGCGGGGCTTCTATGTAAGCGCTAACATTGATTATACCCTTTAACTTATTAGGCACGTTGGAGGGACTCTGGAACTTAACCAGGCTGGCACCTTTCCATTGCCATTTGTAGCATGAGTGGGATTGAAAAGTCCAAACCAGTCTCTATTACAGTTATCCGATCATTTTCCTCCGCGGCATAACGTACAAAATGGCCTCTCGCACAAGTGGTCATGCAAGTGCCCGTGATCTAGTGAGGAGAATTGCAAAAGGCCACGGCCATTTGGGCGAAGAGACTCTTCAACGTATGGACCCGGAGACACGTCGGGAGGTCGAGGAGGCCCTGCTCAAAAAGGATGAGCTGATCGGGTCTACTGTCATAGCGTACGTACAGCATAATTTGCCCGCATGGACTTTAGTGGCCTGGACTGAATAGCTGATATGAATCCAAATCCAGCCTGGCCAAGAATGTATACAACAGCAGCGCCAGATTTGTCTTCGAGCTCTTGCAGAATGCCGACGATAACAGCTACTCCCAAGCCAAATCCCGTTCAGAACCCCCGTACGTTTCGTTTCGCGTATATCCTGGGCAAATAGTCCTGGAGTGCAATGAGGACGGCTTTACACATGAGAATTTGGTCGCCATCTGCAATGTCGGACAGAGCTCGAAATCGGGTGCGCAGGGCTATATTGGAGAGAAAGGCATCGGATTCAAATCAGTCTTCATGGTGGCTTGGAAGGTGCTCATACAATCAGGAGAGTTTTCTTTCTACTTCCAGCATAAGATGGGTGACTCGGGGATGGGCATGATATCACCCATCTGGCAGGACACCGAGGAGGAAGTCCCGGACGGTATCACTCGCATTACGCTATTCTTGCATGATAGAGGGCCAGATGAGTTCCTGGCGATGCAACGGAAGACAACGCTTCAACAATTTCGGGATCTCCAAGCCACTTTTCTTTTGTTTCTGAGGAACCTTAGACGGATCGAGGTTCGGATCTACAACGACGCGGAAACGGAAATTTCATCCGTGATCTATTCAATGGTATACCAGCCGCACCATGTGGTTAAACTTACAAAGGAGACGCGGACGGGAGAAACAACCCACGTCGACATTCAACACTTCCACATCACCAAAGAAATCGTTACAGGTCTTCCAAAAAGTGAGAATCGAAACTATACGGAAGGTGAGGATTTGAGCAAGGCGTATGCGCAGGCCGAGATTGTACTCGCGTTCCCATTGACCGCAGACTCTATTCCGGTTATCAAGCCCCAGGATGTCTTTGCTTTCCTCCCAATACGAAGGATTGGATTTTCAGTCAGATACCGAGCCCGCGTACCTGTATACAGGCTAACCAGGCCATAGTTCTTAATGCACGCGGATTTTGTCACAGATGCCAGCCGTCAGGATATTGTTCAATCCTCCGCTCGCAATCTCAGGCTACTCGCCTGTATTGCTTCTGTATTCGTGAACGCTGTGTCGCAATTCTGCCAGCACCCAACCCTGCGGTACCAGTGGATGCGATATCTCCCTCGAGCTAATGAAACTCACTGGGACAGGGTTTGGGCTCAGCTGCTCGATAGGATCCGCCTTAACCTTGCAAAAACCCCGGTTCTCTGGACCAGAAGTCATAGAGAACTGCGCTGCATCGGAAACATGCGACGGCTTCCATCATGCATGCTCGACAAAGATAAATACCCCCTCCTCGGTGATTTACTACCTGAGCAATATCTCGCTTCTGAATATAGAGCGCGGGATTTGAAACTTCTCACAGAGTATGGACTATTTTTTATGGACCAAGTAGGGTTCCTCGACAGAATTCGTCAAGACCTTGACTGGGGAGAGGCCTCGATGGTACGGTCTTCTACCAACGAGGACTGGCATTCTCGTGTGGCGAAGATTTTGATTTCCGCCCTCTCAGCAGATTCGAAGCGCGTGAGGAAGCTTCCGCTCATTCCGTTGATCGACGGGGAATGGAAATCTGCCAGGTCGGTCAAGGAAAAGGCTATCTATTATTCTCACTGCGAGGGGTATCCGATTCCCACTGATCTGGCGTTGAACCTGGTCAGTCCGCAGGCCGAGGAAGTGCCTGCACGCAGGGAACTATTTGACTACCTTGGGGTTGTGAAACCGCTGGTGTCCGATGTTCGACGCGCAATTATAAGACGCCACTCCGCTGAGTCCAACATTGATTTTAAGGATTCCCGTCAGCATATACGATTCCTTTATCTTACTGCCCACCTTGACCGTTCCAGTGACTCTGCATCTGGCTACGACAGTGTTCGTCTGTTTGACCGGCAGAACAGGAGGCAACTGCCGCGAATGAGTACGATTTTCTTCCCTGGCAGCGACCCATACAGCGCCGAGGGATTACTCGAGCCCAGAGAGCCAGAAGGGGCCGACAAAGGTGCTCCAGGCCTTGACGTATCGATTCTACATTCGCATTACATGGAGGACTGTCCGACGCCACCAGAGGGCGAACGCCGAACCTGGAGGACGTGGCTGAATGAAGTGCTGCACATCCGTGATACAGTTCCCCTCACTCGCTCCGGAGGCTTGAGCGAAGAGTGCCTCTATATCGCGAAGCATCGCCCAAAGCGTTTCTTGGGTTTCCTAGTGAAATCCTGGAAGGATGGAGGTGCCACTATCATGGCGAATCCGAGATTGACCAAGGAGTTGCTGGGCACTAAGGTGCTCTGCGAGAACGGAGATATGTACCCTCTTCGTAGGACATATGTACCAGCTCCTGAACTTGCCTACATTCGGCAATTCCTCACAGAAGGCGAGTTTTTCCCGTGGCTTCATGTAGACGCGTCTCTGCGCAACGGTGCCTGGCTTTCTAGCTTGAGCGCCATGGCAGAGTCATTGAATTTCGGGTTTCCGCAGTCGGAGCTGGAATTCTACCTCACCGTTCTAGGCTTCGTCGCCAGAGCGGCTAGCAGAGCTAAAGGACCACTGGTAGAGGCTGATCGAGTATTTGACCTGTACTCCCGAATCCAAGCTCGATACACCGAATCCGCGACTCCAAGTATCAGTGGTGATACGATTAGGTAGGATATATCATAAAAGTCGTCTTGCTATCAGCTGACTTTAACACATAGAAAAGCTTTTGATTCACAGTCGCTCATTTACGTGCCCCAGCATGGCGACAAGGGGGCTGCTTGGATCCGGCCCTATTGCTGTTTATGGGAAGCGCCTGAAGATATGATCTGCATGTATCCATTGAAATCCCGATATAAAAACGTCGAAAAGGGGATATACCTTGCCGAACTTTTTCAAAACACGCTTGAAATACCGGATGCCAGTGTGGATGATTTCTTGGATGAGTTGATCGAGCTCCAGTGCCAGGGTCTTGATTGCTTCAACCAAGTCTCCAGGTTGTACTTGGAAGTTGATAAGCGAAGGTCTGGTATGGACCAGGAAGCTATGACAGCAGTCAGGTATGGCCGCCTCCTGCGATGTGCTACTTCACTCTACTCACGGCTTCCAGGGAAAAATTCGAACAGGATGAGCTCATTTACTACGCAGGTGAAGGGGACAGTAATTGGCTCCGCCCATCTCAGTGTTTGTGGTCGACAGCCACTGACATCAAAGGGATGGTAGCGCTGAACGACCTGTACGTGGACCTATTCAGCTTTTTTGTCGAATTTTTGGGTGTTCGCACCTTGACACTTGAGATGGTTCACGATAAACTGGTTGAGCAAGGAAAGAGTCAAACGTCCATCAACGAGGTGAAGGATACGATATGGCTACTGAATTCATACCTACAAGGCGAGGAAGAGCCTCCGAGTCCCACTGAACTGCTTGCAAGCAAGGTGTTTCCAGTCAGGTACCCCAATGGTACTGTCACTCTTTGCAGCTCTATGGTGGAATTCACCGTAATTGACCGCAAGCACTTGTCGCACTATTTCTCCGACCAAGTCAAGTCACTTGACTTTGAGCTCAACGAGGTCCCACGTCTGGCACCCTTTCTCCGATGGGCTGGGTTGGAATCGCGATATCTGTCATCATGCGTCAAAGAGATTTCGACACTTTCCGGCGAGTCTCACAGCTCGACCTCACAAATCCGAAACATCGCCAAGAAAGCCCATGGTCTGCTTAGGTGAGATCAGCAGGAGAGATGAGAATACAAAGGTACTAACTGGATTCCAGAATCGCTGTACATTTCCAGAGCCCACGTGCGATAAAGAATGAGGTCGAATTCTACGAAACGCTCAGGAATGTTGATGTTAGGGAGACAGATGGCATCACTTCTGAGCTACATTTCAACCAGGACGGGAAGGATATCAAAGTAGAAGTCAGCCAAAGCGAACTGCACTTTGAGGAAAATGAGGCCGGATTAAAGATATACGTTCCACGGAATGAGAAGGCGCAGTTTTTATGCTTCCTTGACAGGATGCCCAAGGCCCTTCTAGAATGGATCCTTACCGAGCCATCTACGGGGATCTCTGAGCCATTCGACGAGAGGGCTCTGAACGTGATGCAAATTCTCCTACAGGCATCCAGTGGATATGTGTCTTTGGCTCTTGACAGAGCCGGGATCCTGTCTGTGGAAACGCCGGAAGATGCGATCGATGTCGACATGGAAACTGCTGCCCCTGCGGACGTGGCCACCGACGGCACTCGAACCACACGGGCTACCGCTAGTAGCGACGGTGGACATATCTCGGCTTGGGATTCAGAGGGCTTCACAGGCACATCGCGTACTTCCCTTGGTGGGTCGGGTGTTTTTACACATTCCGCGCCAGCAACGACTAGTCACATCGTTCCGCTGCAATCTGCTCTTGAACCTCCCAGTCCGCAGGTGGATTCAGAATATCGCCGACTCCTTCGTCATGTTATTTCTACCGCCAGAGAAGCTGTGTTTCCGAGCCGAGGCCCCTTGGATATGGCAGGTCTTAGCCATGCTCTGGGCGCATATTCTTCCGACAATGGCGACCCTTTCCGGCTCCGCACGATGGAGAAAATTGAACGCGATAAGCGCATAGGGGCCGCAGGAGAATTGTTTGTGAGTCTCTTCGCAATGCTTTGATTCGTTATATGGTTTCTTGCTAAGTCCGAAATAGGTTTTTGAATTGTTGTCATGCTTAAACCCGACGCTGCCGGAATTCTCTCGCGATAATTGGAAGAGTTCCATTCGTCATTACGTGACAGTGCACGAAGAATATAATGACCTGGAGGCGTGGCATGGGCGAGAGACGGCGGATTTGTTGTATGCTGACAGAGACGGCATTTTCACTGCCCTATTGATCGACAAAGGCTACCTACGCGCAGATACCTGGGTCGGACAACGACCTACATACTATCTCGAAGTCAAAGCAACAACGGCTTCCTGGGAAACCCCATTCTACATGAGCAAATATCAGTATGAAAGAGTAGGTCGATCTATGTCATCAGTAGTCCTATTCGCTTGTCAGAAGCTGACAATCAGGCGAACTAGCTGCAGAATTTCTCTTACGGAGCGTCTGGAGACGGGGCGCCGGATTGTGTGTATGTGATATTCAGGGTCTTCAATTTAAGCTGCGATTCAGTGGGAGTAAAAGTCTACGTGGATCCAGAATGCATGAGGCAGAGAAAGGAGCTTTCGTTCACTGCGGAGACTTGGTCCGTCACCCCTGGACCCTGTTTTGGGTACTTTGGCTTTGAAGACTCATCACAGTCGAATGAATAACCACCACACTTGGGATTCAAAGAAGGGCGCAGTTGAATTCTTTTGGGCATATGGGAGTACCGTAAATCTCAAAGATTGGCGTGGCAACAACCAGGTCTCCGCCGTTGCCTTATGCAAAGGTTACGCTGTACCTCTTTCTTGGGCGTTGAATATGTTCGTATATAGCTTCGGAATGACTTGATTTTATATCAGCCCATATACATAACCACGCAATAATTGCGAGCATATGTGTAGCTTCATCGACAAATCTGCCTTCTTGGAACTGCAATCCTGCAGTGCCCTCCTCCCGCAGGAACAATCTAGAGGGAACAGAGCTTCAATCCACACATTCCTCTACGCCCTATGAAGTGACAAACATCAACTACTACCACTGAATCAGACCAGAGGATTAGCAATTACGTACAAGCAGACATGTTGAAAGTGAATACGCCAAAATGTTACTTTTACAAGTACTTGGGCCAGAAAGGCCACAGTCGACTGATTTTATAAGGTATGTACTTAGTCTGGATCCGCGTATCGAGTGTCACGCAAGGGTGAGAAGGCCCTACTATATGCCAAGGCTCATGTCGCAAGTAATGGCCATTGGCGCGGAAAAGAAAACCTGGCATTTATAGAAACAATTCACGCAGAAGAGAAGACGACACGATCTTCAGGTAGCAAGGGAATAAGACGACATGTATGGGTTACACGGACAGTTCCAAGTGTTTTCATCTGACAGGCAACGAGTCTTCTAGGCTAGAATAGAAATCTAGTTAAGACCTGAGTGAGTGCTTACTGAGCCTTGACTGGTGATAAGAAATGTCTAGTAAATAACCCCCTAAGTGCTCTTATTAAAGAGGCCTTATCTTCACGTTGATCCTAGAAAATCAAGTCTGTATAGTGCCATATATACTCTATACTGGGGGATGATTTCAACCCATTGAGATTCATAGGGAATACACTGGATTATCCGGTATTACTAATACCAATTGAAGTTATAGACCAGTTGAATGGCATCAATGTCACTGCAATTGCTATGTCAAGTGATAAAGCGATTAAGAAGAGAAGAGGAAGAAGAGGAAGAGGAAGAGGAAGAGGGAGAGGAAGAGGAAGAGGGAGAGGAAGAGGGAGAGGAAGAGGAAGAGAAGGACAGCCAAAGCCTCTCCTCTCACCGCCCGACGCCGACCGGAACCGCCAGACCAAAAAAAAAAAAGGCACGATTCGATTTAATCCAATTCAACCCAATTCAACATCGCTCGCACTTCATTGTCTCTCAAGCAGCCTCTCTACATCTCTATTACAGCCACAATCAGCCAGCTCCCATCAGCATGGTCGGCCCGACTTCGTCTCTCACTCCCCTCGCGCGCGCCGACGGCTCGGCCTCCTACAAATGCCCGTCGACCGGATCGAATATCCTAGGCTCCGTCAACGCGCCGATCGAGCTGCCAGGCCGTCGCGATGCTCTCAAGCCCGAGGAAGCCACCGTCGAGGTCTTCGTTAAGCCCGGGACTGCGCCGGGCGGGGTGGGGGAGCGATACGTCGAGGGAATCATCAAGACCATGCTCGGACGATTGATCCTGGGACGTGAAAAAGCGTACGCCAGACGTGGCGTGGTGGTCACCCTGGCCATTGTGGGCGGCGATAGCGTCAGCAGAGGCGATTCGGTGAGTTCCCATCTGAGCTGTGTGGATTGTCTGAGCTGGGAAGTCAATATGCTAACTAGGCTCTCTTCCACAGTATCTGACCCTTCTGCCGGCCCTGCTTCAAACCTCCCTCCTCGCCCTGCTATCCGCCGCCGTTCCGTTGTCCATGACCTACTCCGCCACCGTGCTGGGGGTTGATTCGTCGGGGAAGATCATTCGCGAACCGTCGCCGGAAGACGCCCAGTCGGCAGCCAGTCTCCACGTGTTGGCGTTTTCCTCCAAGGGGCACCTGCTCCTCAACGAAAGCCAAGGATCCTTCGACTTCGACACGTGGGAAAGAGTGCGCGAGCGCGCTTTGACCATCTGCCAGGGGACGCTGACCAGTTCGGACGGGGATATCGCCATGGCGGAGGATACGGACGGCCAACCGTTGGAAGGGACGGTGCGGGAGGCTGTGGAGGACAAGCTGCACCATGATTATGCCTGGAAAATCGATGCGGTCTGAGGGATTGCGGGGAGAGACATCAGGGACACCATGCAGAGACACACCACGAACACCGGATCATCCACCGATAGCGACCGGCAGTTTCGACCATTCGGCAGCCAGTCACAGTCCTTGGTGCCTTTGCTTTCTTTTTCGGGCAGCCATTACTGCGTTCTTCGCTCACAGTGCCCCTTGGCGTTGGTCTGCAGTCTCTGGGCTACCAGGCTGACATGCCCTCCTCATGGGGGTTACGCACGGGGATCATTGGTGCCCACAAACTGACCAACCTTTACGAAGCGACGAGCGATCTGATAGGAGGCCTTGGGGACGAAGGAATGGGGATCCATGCGGGTGAGCAGCGATGGGGATTAGTCTGGGATGATCCAGCGACCTGAATCTGACGCGGACATATGATGTATGGCCAGACATACGCATATACCTGCACCAGGATACATGCGATACATGCCAGCCAACCACCAGGTAGCCACATAGAATCCAGCAGCAAGGCATGCCGAATGCAGAGGGAATTATGCACGGCGTGGTCCGTCTCTCAGCCCGTAGACCATGAGGCGCTTATTGTGATTATGATAGGTGGGATAAAGCAAGGGCTGGCCCCCTTGCATCCTTCAGCCTGGGTTTATCCCGTTGCTTCTGGATGAATACGCAGGACTCTGTAGTACTCTGTGGTACTCTGATGTCTCTCTGCCTGTCTCCCTGTCTGTCTCCCTGTCTGGCCATGTCGTCACGGCATCGATCGGCAGAGACATTAAATAAACAATCCAAATAATCCATTAATATCAGTAATCAATAATCAATAATCCCATTGATCTGTTAACTAAGTTAGTTCATTGACAGCCGCTGACAAACGTGGAAGCCAGTGGAAAGAAGGTCTGTCATCTCCGGACCCAAGGATTCCTGCCTCCTGCAATCCCCGTTACATCCGGCGCTTTCTTCGGTCCTTCTGTCCTTCTGTCCTCCCTTCTTCTCTGCTCTGCTCTGCTCTTCTCTTACCCTCCGATAAATACTGACTCCCCCCCCCCCTCCATGGCTTCCCCCGAGCCCAGTCATGGCTCCGTGAACCCCAAGTCCTCTGACATCCCTCGGTCCCAGCCTACGGGCATCACTGCTCCGTCATCGTCATCATCATCATCGTTACCTTCACCTTCACCTTCATCCTCATCCTCCGCTGCCCCGCCATCCGATCCTCGACGTGCGACGCAGACCCAACCCAGCCCGTCTCTCGGTTCATTACGCCTCCGTGACTATGCCGGCAATATAGACCCCTCGCCGACCTCGCACGCTCGCGCCGGTGATCCCACCTCGGGGCATTCTGCTCCCTCCGTCTCCACAGCCCGCGACGACGTCGCTGTCTCCGTGCCCTCGTCGCCTTTCCTGCCTCTGCGCCCGGCCGCCCTGGCCAGTCATCATCGGAACGCCCTGTCCAGCGGCTCAATTCCCCGGCAGACCATCCTCAAAGCCCTTGCGTCGCGACCGTCGGGCGCTGCGCACCACACCACCTCCAATTCCAATCCTACCATGCCGCTGGCGGCGTCCCTGGGTCTCCAGAGTCCGAGCACCTCCTCGTCGAGTCCGTCGGACGGGCCGGAACAGCGTCGCGGCAGCAATCCCTCGTCGCAGAAGCTGTCGGCGGCCCTGTCCAGTTTGCAATTGGGTACATATCTCGACCGGATGCCGTCGACGGCGCGCCTGGTCATGCAGTCGCCGTGCTTCTTCCATCAGCGGTTCGACGATGCGGTGAATATTCAGAAGGTGCTGGAGGAGATCGCAGACGACGAGTGGTTGTCTCATTCGCGCTTGGTCCAGACGGCTACGGGGGTCCGCGAAGTCTCGAAGCAGTTGCAACGGCGGCCCATCAAACGGGCGGTCAAAAACGTCATGATCGTGACCAAGGCGCGGGATAACAGTCTGGTGCATTTGACCCGGGAACTGGCCGAGTGGTTGCTGTCGACGCCGCGCTACGGAAGCGATCTCGGGGTCAACGTGTATGTGGATGCAAAGCTGCGGCGGTCCAGGCGATTTGACGCGCAGGGACTGACGGCGAAGGAGCCCCGGCTCGAGAAGATGCTGAATTACTGGACACCCGATCTGTGCTGGACGTCGCCGGAGATGTTTGATCTCGTGCTGACACTGGGCGGCGACGGAACGGTACTGTTCACCTCGTGGCTCTTCCAGCGCGTGGTTCCCCCGATCTTGTGCTTCTCACTCGGCAGCCTGGGCTTCCTGACGAATTTCGAGTTCGAAAACTACAAAGACCATTTGAATGCGGTCATGGGGGACGTCGGGATGCGAGTCAATCTACGCATGCGGTTCACCTGCACCGTCTTCCGTAAGGATCGCAGCAAAGGCGCGGATGCCGATGCCGTCGAGGAGGGCGAGCAGTTCGAGGTGTTGAACGAACTGGTCATGGATCGGGGCCCTTCGCCATATGTCTCCAATCTGGAGCTGTACGCGGACAACGATCTTCTGACGGTCGTTCAAGCCGACGGCTGTATCTTCTCCACGCCAACAGGTTTGTCTATCCACCTTCCTTCGTCGGACGTGGCTAACCGATCAGGGTCTACTGCTTATTCTCTATCCGCCGGAGGGTCGCTCATCCACCCTTCCATCCCCGGCATCCTCCTCACTCCCATCTGCCCTCACACGCTCTCCTTCCGTCCTATGGTCCTCTCCGATTCCCTGCTCCTGCGTATCGCCGTCCCTGCCGGGTCGCGATCGACCGCCTACTGCTCCTTCGATGGCAAAGGCCGCGTCGAGCTGCGTCAGGGGGATTATGTCACCGTCGAAGCCAGCCAGTACCCGTTCCCGACCGTGGTCTCCGGCAGCGGCGAATGGTTCCAGAGCGTGCAGCGTGCTCTCCGTTGGAACACGCGCGGCGCCGTGCAGAAGAGCTGGCAGCGCGGATCCGAAGCCGGGGTGGATGCCATCGACGAGAACGAAGATGAGGAGTGGGATATCGACACGGACGCCGGTCTGGCCGGCACAGACAGTGGCTTTGGGCCGAGCGAAGACGGCGACGCGGGCTCCATTAGCCCTATGAAGCGACAGATGAGCATGCTCAGCATGTAACCTACTACTACCTATTCTACACTATCATGTCCTCTCACCGAAGCTGCAATGCCCTACACTTACAACCACTACTACACTACACCATACTACACTACACCATACTACACTACACCATACTACACTACACCATACTACACCACACACACCACACACACCACTCTACACTGCACTGCATCTTATCATCATCCTCCTGCTGATCCTCAGCATACATACAGGCGCACCGCTGGTTTGGCGCTTGGGTTCAACAAGTTTATTACTTTTATTGGCCGGATACCACCGGAAGGATACAGGGCTGGGGCTATCCCTTGATTCATTGCTTCTAGCGTTTACTTGGATAGACTTGTTTTGTTTCTGGGTTGCTTGTTTAGCGGCATTTAATTTATCGGGCTACTGTTCGGGATTTACTGTTTCTGTTTCTTTGCTGGATGTAGATTCGATCCATGATTCATCTACAGATTTTGAAGAGAGTCATTTTGCCAGTACCGGTTCTCCAGATAGACTTTGGAAGAACTTGAATTTATCACTATCTCGAACATAATTTTCTAGCGAGGCACTCATGATGATCCTAACCTTGTCCCACTGTGCTATTCACAACCAAGCCTTCTATGTAATGTAGCATTCGGAAGATCGTACCCCTGCCCTGTCTACCTGGGACTGTCTACACAGTCTACCCGTGTGACGTATACGCACTGCCTACAAGGATCTTCCTCAAACCTATTTCTATCATTCGTTACCTTCATTATGTCATATGGTTACACTCCTCGGTGAAATACATCCGTATACCAGGTACCCCGTCGGCGTAAATCACCAATCGCAGCTCTCAGCCAATAAGCTCGCCAACTGCTCCAGGAACTTGCGATCTACCTCGTCGAAGCCGTTCGGTTCGGTGCAGTCAATGTCGATGATAGCCACGGTCTAAACCCACATATCAAATCAAATTAGCAACACCACCCAACCAATGACCCCAAAAAAGGGAAAAAGGAAGGTGTAAGATGGAAAAAGAGACATACCTCCCCCCCAACCAAAATCGGCACTACAATCTCACTCCGACTACTCGCATCGCACGCTATATGACCCGGGAAGTCCAGCACGTCCGGCACAACCAGCGTCTCCTTCGACGATGCCGCCGTGCCGCAGACGCCTTTTCCGAAGCGGATCTCCTGGCACGCGGGACGGCCTTGGAAGGGACCGAGCACGAGGACGTCGGTTTTGGGTTTGGTTTCTGTGGTGGAGGCGGCAGAGGATCCTAGAACAGGGAATTTGTCTTGTCGGATGTAGAACCCGGCCCAGTTTACGGAGGACGAAGGCGTAGGGAGAGAGGCGTAGGCGTGCCAGAGGAGGGAGGCGACGTTGGAGAAGTTACTGTTTTTTTGAGTTTGGATGGGTTAATAATAGGTCCTACTTAGGAGGGTAGGTGGTGGATATCGGGATAGGTGTGAAGGGGAAGGTTTACCTGACCTGTTTGCTTTAGAGTTAGCTTTGAATGGGATAGATTTCTTGAAAGGAAGACGCACCCAGTTGCGCTGGCCGTAGACCAGCCCCGTCGCCTGGTCGATGACCTGCGTGTAGACGTCGGGTTTGGAGGCGTTGGGGCCGCCGAAGTAGGAGGAGTCTGCGTGAGGCTGGCGAGTCAGATGGATTCTAGTGAATTGGAGTATGGTAGACGTTACCATGATGGGTGTCTTGATATCTGAGGGTTGATGATTGATAGAGGAAAGAAAAAAGAAGGGCACGTGGGGTGCAGGCGGGGCGATTTCATTCATCGTCGCCTGCGCCTTCTCGTTCCGCCTTAGGCTCGCTCTAGTCGGCTTGGCTTCGAATGGCTCATATATAGAGATGCCTTGCCGGACGCCCCGGATCCGGTCGAAGGATTTGGTCCATTGAGCCCTTGGATTGAATTCTATGGACATGGCCAAGTACAATTTCGCCCTGTTGGTACTCTCGTCCCTCTCCTCGGCCAGGGACATCGTCTTCCCTCCTGTCGCTGCGGTCCATCCCTCTGGCCAATTCCCTCTAGGACGCCATGACGATGTGGACATCACCTCTGGCAGCCAGTTCTCGGGCCTGACTACTTTTGCACACATCCCATATGTCAATTGCTTCGTGGAGGAGTCCGGCGATCACACCTATGACATTGCGATTCTTGGCGCGCCCTTCGACACCGTAAGTCATGCATCGACCATGAATACTCAGTACGCTATACTAAATGTCAAGGGTGTAACTGCTCGCCCTGGAGCTAGATATGGCCCCGGAGGCATCCGTCTGGGGTCTCGTCGTCTCGGTGGGTGGAATATCTACACCGGCGAGAACGTCTTCGAGAGCTGGGCCAAACTGGTCGATTGCGGAGATGCGCCGCTCACGTGGCTTGACAATACCGTTGCCTTGAAGCAGCTGGACCTGGCGCATAAGGTAACTATTTGGTCTACTGTGTTGTGGGTTCCGTGACTAAGATAGGAGGTTGTTTCTTCTCGCCCTGCCAACACCACCGAGAAGAACCGGGTTCCGCGCATCCTCACCCTGGGCGGTGATCATACGACGACGCTGTCGGCGTTGAGATCGACCCATGACAAATGGGGACCTGTCTCGGTGATTCATTTCGATAGTCATATAGGTATGTATGCTTGCATTCTGCAGGTGTGGATCCCGCTAATGGTGCAGATACTTGGGATCCGGAGGTGCTGGGTAAGTTTTCAGCCTGGATTTGTGACTGAAACTGAGCTAATGGAACAGGTGGTGGAATTTCTCATTATGCGTGAGTGTCGTTGTCTCTTTACTTTCGCAATTCTAATCCGGCCCAGTGGCGTCAACCACGGCACGTTCCTGCATATCGCCCACGAGGAGGTACGTCGACATTCCTCCGGCGTCGCACCTGGCTAATAATTAGGGTCTGATTCGTAACTCGTCCATCCACGTCGGAATCCGAGCCCCCGTCAACAGTGGGAAGCGCGACATTCGCAACGACGTCCGCTGTGGCTTTGAGATGATCAAAGCGCGAGACCTTGACCGACTGGGCGTGGACGGAGTGGTCGAGCAAATCAAGTCGCGCGTTGGAGACAGCCGTGTCTATATCTCTGTTGATATAGATGTGTTGGATCCAGCCTATGCACCGGGTGAGTTCTCTTTTGTTCTCCATCTACTGTGGGATAGATATGCTGACCGATTAGCCACCGGGACCGCGGAGCCCGGCGGATTCACAACCCGCGAGCTTCTTTCTATCCTCGATGCCCTGCGCGGACTTGCTGTTATCGGCGGTGATGTGGTCGAGGTGGCGCCGATCTACGATACAGCTGCTGAGACGACCACCCTGGGCGCTGCCGAAGTGGCCCACTCGTTGCTGGCGTTGATGGTTGCTACTCCTGTGTCTGCGTGAGCACGTAAATCGCTGTCTCTGGGGTTGATGTAAATAGTGAGAGTAGCGAATATGTACGTACAGTTAACTACAGCGTTGTATATACGCTGGATGAGCAGTTTACATCGTGAGAATCAGCATTATGAACTGTTGGTTTGAGGCAGACACACTACCGGCATTCAAATCCCGATGATCCAGTACCAAACCAATCCTTCCCACCCTCTTGTCATGCTTATCACCTCTTGTTTCCCGAATAATGCAATTCCTCCTTTATCAGTTCCCTCGGCCAGCCCTCCGATTCGTCCCCGCATACGACGCTCCACTTGTCGCGCAGACCTTCTCGATTGGGTAAGCATCGTGGCCATCCATGGGTTGCTTATCTGCCACGGAGTATACCCGGCCTGACTCTGGGGATGGCTGACCCACGCAGTATGTCCTCTTTAAAAGGGGAGATGACGGTCATTGTCAGCAGTCTTCTCGACTGAACACATACCTTGTTTGTTAATATGGCAGACATCGACGACAACCAGAAGGTCTTTTCCTCTTCCACGGGGGAGGATGCTCGACTGGGGCATCTAGGATATGAGCAGGGTTGGTTTGCTGTCCTTGTATTTGGTTTATCACTAACAGGAACAGAGCTGAAACGATCATTTGGGTTACTGGGCATGATCGGGTTCAGCTTCAGTGTCGTCACATCGTGAGCTTTTCCATCCCTTTAATCCATCTTCGTTAACCCCTATAGATGGACCGCATTGAGCGGTGTTTTCATTGTCGGCGTCAAATCTGGCGGCCCTCCGGTCATGGTCTTCAGTTTCCTCGCCGTCTGCTTCCTTACTCTCGCCGTGGCCATTCCTATGGCCGAAATGTGCTCCATGTATCCTGTTGCTGGAGGCCAGTATTCCTGGGTTGCGGCACTTGCGCCTCCACGGATAGCTAGAGGACTGTCCTACGTTAGTGGCTGGTTTATGCTCATCGGTACGTCTACCAAGTTCAAATGCGTTCGTTCTGATCTAACGGTATAGGTATTCTCGCAATGGGAGCCACGAACAACTCCATCGGCGCCAACTTCGTTCTCGGCATGGCCAACCTCGTCTTCCCCAGCTATACAATCCAACGCTGGCACACCGTGCTTGTCGCCTATCTCGTGGCCATCGTCTCGGCCTCAGTCAATATCTGGGGCCCGCATCTCCTCAACCGCATCGCTCGATTCATTCTCATCTGGAACGTCGGCTCGTTCTTCATCACTATGATCACCCTCCTCGCCACAAACGACCACAAAAAGCCTTCCTCATTTGTCTTCCAGGACTTCCAGAACTTCACAGGCTGGGGCTCCTCCATGGCAGCTATCGTCGGTATTCTACAAGCCTGCTTCGGCATGTCATGCTACGACGCGCCCTCACACATGACCGAGGAAATGAACTCGGCCTCAAAAGAAGCCCCTAAGGCCATCATCCTCTCAGTAGTCCTGGGCGCCGCCACAGGCTTCGCCTTCCTCCTAACCCTCTGCTTCTGCATCGGCGACATCGACGCCACAGCAAACACATCCACTGGCGTCCCGGTGATCCAGATCTTCTACGACTCCACAGGCAGTAAAGTAGGGACCTGTTTCCTGGCAAGCATGATCGCCGTGATTGTTCTTGTCGCAGGGAACAATCTTCTCGCGGAGGGTTCTCGCGCCGTGTATGCCTTTGCTCGAGATAACGGACTGCCATTCTCGTCTGTTTTGGCTAAGGTCGAGCCCAAACGCCAGGTCCCCGTGAACGCGGTCTTACTTACCCTCGTGGTGCAGTTGGCGCTGGACGCTATTGACTTTGGAACTACGACGGGATTCGAGACTGTTACTGCTATTGCTACGGAGGGGTTTTGTAAGTTCCCTTTCCTCATGGGTACTATCTATACTCTCGGTGTAAGCTAACAGAATCTCTTATATAGACGTCTCCTACGCCCTCGCCCTCCTCTCCCGCCTCCTCGGCTTCATCACATCCCATAATCCATCCATGAAAGGACCTTTTGCACTACCTACGTCTGTTTCTATCTCATTGAATATTCTGGGCTTGTTATTCCTCCTCTTCGCGGCTATCACGTTCAATTTCCCCACTACCTACCCCGTCACTCATGAGTCTATGAATTATACCTCCGCGGCGGTGGGGTTGATTGCCTTGATTGCGGCCGTCACATGGGTTAGTACAGGGAGGAAGAGGTTTACAGGGCCGCCCGGGGTGAGGGTTTTGGATGGGTTTGAGGGCGGGCAGGGGACTGTGGGTGTTTATGATGGAGGAGAGCGGAAGGGGGAGAAGAGGTAGCAGATGGATTTTGTTCTTGGTTTGGGTGAGAGGGGCTTTCGAGGGAGGGATGGGAGTTGTATATATCGTTGTTTGAACTATTGATAGAGATTCTTTTATACAGTTGGCAAATACATTAGTAGAATGGACATTGAGCGGTCCCAATGGATACTAGTGTAACTGATGTTCCTATACAGGAGAAAGAATTTACCCCAAGAAACAGGGAGGAACGCTGCATGTATGCGGCCCTGTACCGAACATGACCCGACAGTTAGCTTATAGAACCGCACAGAAAATGAAGATTTGTATCCATCCCAAGCTAAGCGGGAATAACCCCTTCATGCCCAAATTTGTGTGTGATATTATATACATGCCGAGCCCTTTGCGGCAAGGATACGCTAAACGAATATCCTACAAGATAGCAGGTCCGAACATCCACAAGTCACGGAGCAGATGGCGAACGCGACCTGCTGCCCATTTTGTAAGGTACGTGTGGAGCCTGACTGTGATTATGATAGCTTGGTTCCGTCTGAAAGCTTACTGATTGCTGCAGCGGATGCGTTCTAGTCCGGGTGCGTCTGGGAGTATTTCCTCGTTGTTGCTAACACGCTGACGCTTCAAAGAGCCCTCGGACTGCTGGATCTTCCGTTTCCGGTCTCTCGGTGGCAGTGAGTCCCGTCTCCTTCAGCTAAGAACTGCGTTGACCCGTTGGTGATGTCATGCAGCCAGCGCCAGATATTGTCGCGAGGGACTGCGCGTACGTGTTATCATGTGTTGACTAGCGGAGGGGTCATCCAGTTGGAAGTGATGTTAGGCTGGCTGCCTGGACGGCTGGGAACGCTTCAGGCTTGTATGAACTAGCCTTCGAGCAGGCTGATACTCTGCATGGTTCGCCGCAACTCCTCGAAGGCAAAATAAAACGACCTTCTGCCGGCAGAAAGCAGCCTAGCCAATGAGAAGCCGTAAGCCCTATAGGTAGTTAAGACGGCGTATCAAGCAGTGAAGAAATTAGGGTTAGACTTTTAGCGCTTAATTTTATATCTTATATTTTAAATCTTTTTCTATATCTTCTTATAAGCGATAGCTCTCCGAGAAAACCTGCATATGTCTATACTCTAAAAATGGAGGGAGAAATGGAGGGAATAGATGGAGGGAGAAATGGAGGGAACAGATGGAGGGAGAAATGGAGGGAACAGATGGAGGGAGAAAGTGGAGGGAGAAATGGAGGGAACAGATGCAGATGGAAGGAGAGATGGAAGGAGAGATGGAAGGAGAGATGGAAGGAGAGATGGAAGGAGAGATGGAAGGAGAGATGGAAGGAGAGATGGAAGGAGAGATGGAAGGAGAGATGGAAGGAGAGATGGAGGGAGAAATGGAGGGAAAAATAGGGTGGGGGCTGAGCAAATGCTGTCTGCTAATGGCCAGTCTAAAGCATGTCAAGGATAGGTATCTCTTGGCATAGTTGCTCAGGCCCGAGACCATGAGAAGCCGTCGGACCTGTTCATTGCTATGTACCTAGTCAGCGACATAAAAAAAACATCTTGTGGCTGTCAATCACGTACTGAATTAAAGGTAAAAAGGCGAGCCTCGACGGACTAGACGCTGATCCTCTGTACGAGATAATTTTAATATTATATGGATAGTGATTGTTGTCTATCTTTAATTTCCCATTCCCGGCACACACGGCGGAAGCGACTCTTATTCCCACATGCTTACTTGCTGGTCCAATTCCTGAGGTAGATCCCGCGGGAGCCTTCTATCCCCGTCGCCTTACCCGTTCAGGGCATATTTCTGGTCCACCAAATACGTATCGTTGCCCAACGGGTGATCTGGGCCCCAGGAAGCTCCGCTTATTGGCTTGTGGGAGTTCCTGCCATTTGCCTTTTGTACCAGGCTCCGGTGCACGGAAACTCATGCATGGTAGGTAGATATGCCTGTAGCTTCTGGGTAAATACCCAGAAATAACGTGAAATCATGAGCCCTACAGCACAAAATGACTATAAATATTACCCCGTACACACCCATCCCATCGAGCCATGCTCCCACATCTTTCACAACTCACCTTTTCATTGATTACATCTTCGCACGCAATCTCTATACATGGCTCGCTCGCCACGCAACGAAAGCATTCCGATTGCTCAGGGCCAGATCGAAGCATATTCCCAGGAGTGGTCTCTGGAAATGCAGCATATGGCTGATTGTGGGCCGAACGACACTCTGGCATATGCGCCATTACTTCCTGTCTTTCGTGATTCTATGCCTTTCCTTACAGACGAATCATTCGATCTTCTTTCCATACAAGACCATGTCTTCCATTCTACCTCTGCCGAGCTAAACAGAAATAATACATCCTTGGAGTTTGACAATACCGCGAGAGACGACCTACTGAATAGTGACCGTCTATCAACCCAGCAACATGATTTGGAAAAGACTCAGTACGTTATGTCGAACCATTCGCTGTTAGGCTCCAGTCCAGAAGATACTCATGATTATCACTGTCTTCAGGAATGACTCTGCCCCTTTGACATGCCCTTGGATTGGTTGCAAACAGTGCGGCCCATTCTCCACAAAGGGGACTCTTAAACGCCATATCCAGACACAGCATGTGGCTCCACGCTCCTTCAAATGCCCCCACGACGCATGCTCCATGCCATTTAACCGGAAGGACAATTTGAATCAACACCGACGATCCGTTCACAAGGATATGGCTTAGGAAATTTGTTAGTCTGGGTGTTTGGGTTTCTTATTGAAGTATATTTTTCAGTTCATTTGGTTCGCAATTTGTTGTTCTGCCCCGGGGCAACAGAGATAGTACGCAATGGAAATATGCAGTGTTAAAAATAAAAGTGGAATACGTAAAATTACAAACTATATTTTTGTTTATTCTTTGAATCCCAGCTGCGGTAAAGGTAATTTTCCATAACGATCATCCAGCATAATATCATGTCATGGCTGAATTACTAAATATCTATCATCTGAAGGGGATTTCTATATAGCTACAATTACAATGCGAGACTCATAAGCCCGATTGTATCGGTCCATCTCTGTGTCCCTTGATAGTCAAAGCCCACCATTTGAAATTCCCGCTTGACGGACATCCTGGCGCGTTAATTTATTAGATGGAAACAAGCTAGATCTTCTATGAAACAAGTTGCTGGTAGGTTAGACTGACACTAAACAATTGAACAGCATAATGGATCGTCAGATAATTGAGTATAATATTAGCGCCGCAACCATAAAGCTTTATGTGGTAGAGTCACAGAATATTACGCCACAAACTGCGTCGTTCATTCTTTGCCTTCTCCGTTGCGAGTCGTCTGTTTTCTGTATCTCTTATATTTCTCTCCAAGGACTCGTATGCCTCCTTCCGAGCTTCCGCTTCTAATTTGACCCGTTCTAGCTGCATCAGCAGTTGATATTTCTCGTTCTCAAAAGCAGCCAGCTGTTGCTTAAGAACAGAGATTGTTTCAGATTGCTGATTCTCAATAGAGCTAGGACTGAACGCCGGTCCTGAAGAGGATTCGCCTCTTCTCTCTGAGCTTCAAGAGGCCATTCTGGGAGGGGGTTGGTGTCCCCATTGGTCGGTTTGTGTGTGTAATAGACTGCAGTCTCACTAGCTTCCGTTTCATTTCACCCTTGGTTCCCATGTTGGTTGAGGGTCTTCTGAGTGTGTATTGTCTATGTTCAAATTCACAGTCGCACAATCTGGTCTGGACAGTAGGTAAAGATCTCATACAACATTAGGTCTACAAGTCTGACCGCACCCTGAGTTTCATCATTTGACTTGTTGAGACTTTCCCTAATATCCTTCTTCTGGTTTATCCCGCTAAGTAGGTCAGTTTCCGCAATGGCCAGCTTGCAAGTGTAGGCCAGAAACGCCTGGTTGATCCTGGAAAGTCCAACTTCAGCTCCGGAGAGCAAAAGTATAAAATAGGAGCCCAGAGATTCGACTGTTTCCATAAGAGACCTGAAGTAATGAGATTGCCTCTCTCGCTGCTGTTGACTTCGCTCAATTAACTTCTCGGATCGTTCAATAGCTTCATCGCCCTTAGAAATGATTTCGTCAAACGAACCAACCTGCCCACTTCTTAAGAATTAGACAGTAATCTCTTATATGTGAAATTACTCCTTACTGGTAATGCACAGGCCCGTAAAACACGCTTTGGTTCACAACTTGTCCTCGGGTCCCCTGGCTAACTTGGCAATTGCTGCCAAGAGACACAGCCATAGAAAGCCCATTTGTCTTGTCACCGAAAGGCCGCTCTGTACCTATCCACTCTTCCAGAACCGCCTTGACACAGGCTGCCGCTACTGCCACGGAATAAGGCTACCACTCCTTGGACTTATGACTGTCTGCGTAGTCGGCCACGGCTTTAATCACAATCGTTGGTATAACATCCCATGTGCCAGCACTTTTCATCTCGAACCCAATGATACCCTCCTCGTTAGAGATCTCGCCGCGGTGCCGACCACTCATCATGACCTGGTTACTGCTTGCGATTGGGCCGAAGTGAATATTCATTCTGCATTCTGGACGGAGTCCCCTGTTCCCCTTGCCTACTTCGTCTCCAGCGACTCCCAAAGATCGGTCTGTCCGATTCCAGGAATCATGGGCAGCAGATTTGCAGCCTAATCCGTCACATGAGCTCTCTCGAGCCACGTCGCAGACCGGATCATCCTGTTTATCACACCTACCACATATTTCGCACGGGCGATCACGATGCTTATGTCGATACTCGGCTGGGTATAGCACATCTTTGGCCGGTCCTGGATACCGGGCCTTTGCAAATTGACCATTCGCTGTGAGCTCCGTGATAGTGCTCGTGGTCTTCTGCTGCAGTCGTTCCAGCACAGAATCGGTCTGTAATTTCCTCAGAAGCGCTCGAACGCCCGGACAGGCTCGACCTAGAGTATCTTCAACCCTGGTTTTCCGACGAAACCCCTCGGGATATTGCCTCCCCATATCGGTCTGCACAACCCCGGTAGCGATGATGACATCGCCGAGAAGAATATTGACCCCTTTCGAAGGCGACGGAACGCCACCACAAACACCAACAACAAAACAGAGCATGATATTGTTGAAAGAGGATTTTAGCTGGCTCGCGACACCCGCCGCACTCGTTGGCCCGGGACCGGGCATATGCACGACGACGACATCGTGTCCTCCTATATTTCCGGTGGTGTAGATGTTTGTATCATGAACTGACTTCTTGTATATGGACCCGGAGGTCTCATACTCGTGGTCTAGGAGGACGGTCATGTACCTGGCTTCGATGGGCAGGGCGCAGAAGATTGCAATCTCGAAGGCCTCGCGGGTGGGTGGTTCATGGGGTTTGGATTGGGGCACAGCGGAACGAGGTACGGCTGCTGCTGTACACCCCAACATGGTTTGATCTATGAGGTACGAATGAAGGATGTGTAATATTATGAGACAGTCACCCAGTGGGTGTGACGGGGTGAAGAGATCAGAGAGAAGGCGGGGTTTCGAGTTTTCGAATTCATGGAAGACTGACATGGGTTAAGCGCCCTGACTCTGAGCACAGCCTTGCGATGTCATGACTGGACTTTCACTTGACTAGTTCAAGCACCAAATACAGGCCTATAGCGCCAATGGCGGCAATGAAAGCTATAGCCAATAAAACCGATCTATCATTAACCTTAGCGTTGATTTAAAATCAAAATGGCTTACTGTGTCAGTATAGAGCAGAGATATGTTTCTATTGATACAAACCCTACGGCTAAAGGGATTGAGGAGCCCTAGAAGTCTCACTCCAACATGGCCTTATGTGGAGAAAACTACAAAGCCTCTACTTAGTCCAGTTGAAGAAACGGATGATCCAGCAATTCGCGAGCCGTCTTCCTCTCCTCCGGAAGCCAACAAAGCATCGTCTTCACAAATGCCAAGAACTCTTCCCTGTCCGTCGCTTCTAAGGACGGAAGGCTATCTTCAAGCTTTCGATCAGGAACCAAGCCCTTGTACAAGAAATTACCTATTTTATCTATTAATAGGGTTCCAAAGATTAGATATTGGCCAAAGGTTCAACATACCGTGCTCGTCAAAGAAAGGCCCACAAAATACTTCATCTGTATTCCAGCATAGTTCACCGTCGAGCAATCGTAGGCGTTCGGGCCATTTAATCTCGCGAGCCTTTTGATATCTCTTCATCAACTCCGGTGGAGGATGACCGAGCAAAGCTATCATCTCAGCGAGATGTCCCTTGGCATCATAGCGGCGTCTGCTGTCCAAAGCTCGTTGAAATAGCTCATCACTCTCTATAAGGTCCCAGAGCTGGGATACAGTCAGCTATTGGAAGACCCTGTCAGAGGAAGTGCAGCTTACCATAACGCCCAAATTCCATATATCAGTACTTACCGTCCAGGCACAGCCTAGGATGGCCTCCGGAGCGCGGTAGCGGTGTGGTTGGATGGGTAAGATACCCATTTGGCCATCCTCAAACCGTGCCGCATGTCCAAAATCGACGATCATTGGTACAGCCCGCGCGTTCTTCAGTGCGCCGAAGTCATTTTGATGGCGATAGACTGGCCGTCCGGTTGAGTCGATTTTGTATTCCATTGTCTGACCAGACACGGAATTCATGAATTGGCTGAATACAGACTTATCTTCGAACGTCACCATGATGTTTTCGAGCTTCAAATCTATAGACACGTTCGATGCGGTGGGCTTGGGTCAACCTGAGCGGGGAAAGGGGGTCATACCAGTATGAACAATGTTGCAGTCATGCAAATAGTCAAGGCCCGAAAGCAGAAAATGAATGTAATACTTGAGAATCGGGAAAGGAATTCTGTTACCGACGAAGCGGCTCTGATAAAGCCGAAGTGTCTCTCTCATAGGCGCGTATGCCAGGCAGGTATGTTTCCCCTCGGGTCCTTCGACCTCAAAGCAGTCCTTAGATGTCCGAAGAAAAGAATACCCGTGGTGTGAGGGGTTGGCTTTCGCGATACGTGCTTCTACTTCTCGCTCTTCAGAGGCAGGCTCATTACAATTGAGTATCTTCAATGCCACACCAGTTTCATGGTCCGGTGCATCCCTGAAACATATTAGCAAGGACGAGCCCCAGTGGGAATAGAATCAGACGTACGCCTGCATGTCACGACCAAGCCACACGGTCGAGGACATTCCCCAGCCAACTTTCACAAGCACCTGGTAGCGATCGGCCAGTACCTCTCCTGGCTTTGCTGGGTAGAAATCCTTTGATCTGTAGCCTGGAATCTTTTCCTCGTCCACGCGCTCATCTTGGTGTAAGACAGGCCCGCTAGGTGGCGAAGGAAAGGGCTTTTTGCGTAGTGAGGAGAATAATCGTGACTGCGTGTGCCGTATAGATCGGATTCCCAGCCACATTGTGTCCCGATTTCCAGCTTGGGGAGTGACAAGGAGACGCCAAAAGACAGAGAAGAGAGGCAAAGACAGCAGCTGAGGAGTCATCTTTATCATCGCCCTTGTAATCATCACGTGATATTATATGTCGTACAAAGTGCAAAGTGAACCAAATCCTTTTGCCAAATACAGCCTGGAAGGCTCTGTTAGAAAGCATGCTTAAGTCCATTTCGGGCACTTCAATGAATATTTGTTTATCTTAAGTGATGGTATCCGGGTGAAGGTATCATTTGCTAGTCTCATGTCTAATATGACACCGAACCCTTATGGACACCAGGCCAGTATTGGTAGCCCAAAATGAACTGAGAAACAATCACGGCAGGTTGCAAGCCTTATAAACAGCTTACTCTGTAGATTCTGAATTTGTCTCATGCACCACAGTTAATACTTAATTATTAATACTAAGAGCACCAAGGCACCAGGCTAACCGTACCGAGCTCGGGAGATAATTAGTGCTTATGCCACGGCATGGAGGCCTAAATCCTTCGGCCCAGCGAGGCTTAACATTTTCTTAAAAGCTCATCTTGCGACGTTTCTGCTTTCTGTGTAGACATCAATCACGAAAATGTTCTCAGATAGCTCCAACAGCCATTTCTGGGGCCCACCCACTGCGAATTCTAAGTTTGTCTACATTCTCCGACTATATTGTCAATCCAATGCTAATGATCCATGGATAGCTTTTGTGAAGAGGTGATCCTTAGAGATACGGTATTTGTCTACAAACAACGATTAATGACTAGAACAGGACTACGCCATAACGCGATACATCGCCGAATTTATCAACAGCCTGACGAATCTGTCCTACAGTAAGCATTTACGATACGTCTCAGTCCAACTCCCCTCATTCTAACTGACCACAGTCCTTTACGCAATCTACGGAATCCGCCAACTACGCCTAAAATCAAACACCAATGTCTTCCGCGTCCTTCCCTACTGGGGCCTCATGGCCGTCGGAATATGCTCGGCTGCGTTCCACATCAGTATGAAGTATCATACGCAGATGAGTATGCTGGTTCCATGGCTCAAATTCCCTCCTTATATCAATTGGAGAGGACCACGCTGACATGTCCAATTGGATGACCTTTCCATGCTATTTGCAACGACACCAGTCTTGCACCGCCTACTTACAGTCCATTCTGCTCGTCGGGACTCTGTTATCCTAGCAATACTCCTTGGGTCTCTTCTCGCAGCTCTGATAGTTTACCATGTCATGACAGACGAGCTCGTTCTGCATTCTGTATCCTTCGGTGCTATGGTGGTTGTCATTGGGTTGAAGACTATGCAGTTGATTAATGCACGTACAAAAGCCAATTCAGCAGCTCGGAGGAAGATCTGGGGAATCGTGCGCTTCGGAGCAGGTATATCATGTGAACCTTTCATCTTGGTATCGTTTCGGAAAGTACTAACTTAGGAAAAGTAATATTCAACCTAGGATACTACCTCTGGCTAATCGACAACTGGACATGCGGGATCTTGAAGTTATGGAAAGAAGCCATCGGTCTTCCTTGGGCATTTGTGTTAGAACTGCATGGTTGGTACGTTTACCATCCCCGGTTATCTCTTCCTAATTACTTACATCAATGCTAACTGGCACAGGTGGCATATTTTCACAGCCATTGGGGCGTATATCTTTATAGCGGTCGTGGATCACCTCGTGTCTGGTGACGATCATAATGACCTCGATGCCTTGTTAGCGTGGCCAGCTCCGTGGGCTGCTCGGTCGGTCTTTGCTGGGAGAGAATGTGTTAAGGAAGAGGAATTTTTGGACAAGCAGAAGTAAGCTTATGGGTATAGTGGTGTTTCATCTGAGTAGACAAATGATGATTATAGGAAAGGAATTGTGGTATTCCATATAGGTCAGATAGCTATAGCCTGAGTATGTTAGGCTATCAAGGCGAGCCAATATCCATTCAGAATTCACAGCTGAACATGAAATTAAGAGGAACAATCTTGCGCTGCCATATAAGCAGCAACGCTTCCCGAAGCTCTGGGATACTGGACCTGAGTACTCGTCCCATTCGTATGGACTCCCTTCATATCAGCTTCTCCCCAGCCACCACCGCCAGGCGTATGAATGACACAGCGATCGCCGGCCTCCATCCTGACCATATTCTTTGATCCCATGTTAACCCATCGCCACTCTTCCTTCTCTCCGTTCGATACACGACGAACCCAGTAATTCGCACCTCGCTCTCCCGGCTGTCCACCATTCATCCCATATGGCGGAATGCTGCGTCGTTCTGTGATAACACTAAAACTCAACGGTGCCCGACACTCAATATCACGGACGACCCCGTTTCCGCCATTATGAAATCCTTTGCCACCGGTGCCCGAACGGATCGCAAACTCGCGCAGAATGACTGGATATCGCTTTTCTAGACTTTCGGGATCCGTGATCCGGGTGTTGGTCATGTGTGTGTGCACGCCAGAGGCACCGCCTTGGGTTTCTGTGGCGCCTGAACCACCACAAATTGTCTCTCCGAAGGCATACGCATAGCCGCTTAGACGGTTCCCATGTTTGTCTCTGCCTCCTTCTCCAAAGAAACCGAGACAGTTCATACAGCCGTGCGAGGCTGCAGCTGCGCGAAACGCGCGCAGGATTACGTCCACGATACGCTGTGACGTTTGCGTGTTGCCAGCACAGACGGCCGGCCCGGCAGATGGATTCAGGAAGGATCCCTTTGGAAGAATGATATTGATGGGGGCAAGACATCCTTGGTTGAGTGGAATGTCTGTGCCAATCAGCAGGCGCATGGTATATATGATGGCGGAATGTGTGATTGCCGGTGGAGCGTTGATGTTGCTAAGAAGCTCGCAGCCAGTCCCCGTGAAGTCAAATGTGGCAGACCCATCTTCAGCGATGGTGATAGCTAGCTTGATGAGTGATCCGTTGTCCATCTGGTCTTCGGCTACAAGGTGAGATCCAAGCTTCTTGCAGGTCGACTGGAGGTATGCTCTGACGGCAAGGTCGGCATTGGATTGGATGGCACCCATGTATAGTTGAACCACAGGCAGAGTATACTCCTCGATTAAGGCTTGAACAAGAGCCATACCCTTATGGTTGGCTGCCACTTGAGCTTTCAGATCGGATATATTGTCCCCTACGTGGCGGCTCCCAGAGCAACCGGGATACTGGCCAGGACTTAGGAGAATGTCCGTGATACTCTTCTCATCAAACTGTTCAGCGTGGACAAGCTTGAATGATCTGATCGCAGCACCCTCCTGCCATAGCTCTGTAGAGTTTGGCGGCATGGAGGTTCCTCCGAGCCCGCCTATGTCCGTGTGGTGGCCACGAGAAGCGACATAGAAGGCAACTTCTTTCCCGGACTTATCAAACACGGGAGTGATCACCGTGATGTCGGGCAAGTGTGTCCCTCCAGCTTCGGGATGGTTCGACACGAGGACATCTCCAGGAGCGACCTTGCCCTTATGGAGTTCATGTTGGAATTTGACCGCGTAGCTCATCGAGCCGAGATGGACCGGAACATGAGGAGCGTTAGCCACGAGGCTGCCTAAGGTAATTTAGCGCAGGTCTGGGTTTTCTGGCATGCGTTCATACCATCTGGACCAAACAGAGCACAGGAGAAGTCCAGTCGCTCTTTGATGTTCAATGAAACTGAGGTCTTTTGTAGAGCACGCCCCATTTGTTCGGCGATACTCATGAACCGATGGCCAAATACGGACAACTGTATGTGATCTACAACGGTCGGATCCTTCAAACATGGTGCTGCTAAATCCTTTACATTAATAACAACGTGCGATCGAAGGATCTTCGCTTTCGAATCAGGTGTAATCATCAGTGTCTGGGTTTGATCGATTATGATGGCCGGTCCAGTCACAATAACAGAAGGCGAAAGGTTCTGGAATATGAATACGGGTGTAGAGCAGACCCCGAAGCCTTGAAAGTACACCTTCGTCTATGTCTGTTAGCCAATACTCCTTGCTCAGAAATGCGCGAGGATATACCATCTGCCCAGCCTTCTCTTTTGGCACGGGGGTGAATTCGGTGTTCTTCAGCTCTGCATCCAGGTGCACTCCATCTGAACCGAGTCCTCCACTCACTCCAATGCCCCTAACGCGAGCATCATCCACAAATATCGGTCGCTCATCAGGGAATAAGAAAGCAAATTCCCGAAGGTGTGCCTTTTTGAACTCTTCTTTGAAATCCCCGTGTTCGGGCTTCAGCACCATTATTGATGTTTCGGTCCCTTGGTAGCGCATATTCAGGTACCATTGGTGAGAGATATTGTTTGCACCAATACCTTGGTCGATGAGCCTCTGATGCACCTTGCTCTGAAGAGTAGAAAGGCGATCGTTCAATCGCACTAGCGAGTCTTCGTTGTAGGTCTCATTGACCGGTTCTTGCGCTTCCTGCACCATGTCCGCCAGTGCCATGCCTATATTGTTAGAATTAAGAGCTATATCATGATTGGCAAAGGCTCTCACCATATGCAGATAATATACTAGAATGCTTATGAATAATAACAGTGGATATTCCCAGTTTACGTGCAACATCACAGGCATGCTGGCCGCCGGCGCCGCCAAAAACACTGAGGTTATGGCTTCCTGCTCCACATTAGTCAAGTAAGCCATGCTATTGCAAGAGGTGGCATACCGATATCATGTCCCTTGCCTTCTGTTAGAGCCCGAATGGGTCGACACATTGCTTCGTTTGCAACATCCAGGAAGCCGCAGGCCACATCTTCCGGACTGAGCGACCTCCCTGTTTCGGTGTTGATTTCGACTGTGAGGGAGTTAAACTTTTGTCGAACAATTTCATAATCAAGCGGTTCATCCTCATTTTCCCCGAATATCTGAGGGAAAAATTCAGGCAGAAGTCGGCCAAGGAACAGATTCGCGTCGGTCACGGTCAACGGCCCTCCTTTCCGGTAACTTGCAGGCCCTGGGTGTGAAGACGCGCTCTCCGGGCCAACTGCGAAGAGCCCATTTCTCCAATAAAGGATGGACCCGCCACCGGCTGCAACCGTGTTGATATCTAGTTGAGGGCTTTGGATGGTCACGCCAGCAGTAACACTTTCAAATACATGCTCGAGCTGACCGCCGTATCTCGAGACATCCGTTGATGTGCCGCCCATGTCAAACCCTACGACCGGGACTTTGTTGTGTTTATCGTAAGAGGTGTTGGCATAACCAACCACGCCACCTGCTTTGTCAGTACAATGATTGGAGGAGACCTAGATAAAAGGAATTACCTGCAGGTCCACTCAATATGCCTCGTAATCCGCTGAAGTTGTCGTGACTGACGAGCCCACCATCTGACTGCATGAAGTCACATCGGACACCATCAAGGTTGCCTCCTTCAAACCCTTTCGCAAATCCAGAAAGGTACTTCTTGATCTCTGGAGTCAGGTACGCATCTGCTGACGCGGAACTTCCGCGAGGAACCATTTTTATCATGTTTGCAGCCACAGCAGATGACAGCGACACATGGGTGAAGCCTTCTTGGACAGCCAACTCGTGGACCCGTTGCTCATGTTGGGGGTATACGTGAGAGTGGGTCAGACAAACAGCAAGCGTATCGAATCCGCCACTGCGTAGGTCTTTCAATATCTGGCGTACTTGCTCCTCATCAAGAGGTTTGAGAATCCGGACCATGTCCCCACTTGTTCCACGAGCCAAAACCCCTGGTATCTCCGTTTCAGACCTGAACAGGCCATCAACATCCTCGTCAAATCCTTCAATGGTAACCCGAGCATCAATCTCGCGGACTTGCGTATATAACACATCAGGCTTGACGATATTTAGATCGAAGAGTCTGGGTCTAGACTGGTATCCAATGTTTAACAGATCTTGAAAGCCTTTTGTTACAAGAAATGCATGTCTTGTGCCTTTCCGTTCGAGAAGGGCATTCGTAGCTACCGTAGTACCCATACGGATAAATTCGATGTCAGCCTTAGGCAAAGGCCTGCCGCGAGGAACTTCTTTCTCGTAGTATAGCGACAAAATACGCCGAATCCCTGGGAGATTTAGCACGTGCAGTTCTTTGCTGCTCGGCTCATACATACCTTCTGTCGGTGCATCTTCGTAGTTAGATGGATCGACGGAGAGCAACTTCAAAACGACATCCTGCTGTCCGGGAAGGCTAGCCCAAACATCGGTAAATGTACCACCTCGGTCTAAATCAAGCCCATGTAAGCACTGGATTACAGCATGACTTCAAAACCTACCAATCGCTATCTTGATTCCTTGTAGTCTTGGCGCCATGGTTCACGTTCTGCAACTTGTCTGGTCTCTGTATCTCCCAGGTCTACCTGGGTGAATGGCCAGCTTTATACCCATATCGAGGGTACATAATTGAAGTTACCACTGTATCCCCGCCGGAGCGCCTGATAACGGTTCGCTACAATCCGGAAGGTCGTTACGGTTGTACTGCCAAGCCAAGCTATCCAGGTCGCAGGAAGGTCAACACGATGGGCTGTCATTCGCCAGGCTAGTGTTGATCTCCACCCGTCGTATCGACCATCCTTTTTCTCCAACGTGATCCTCGAGTTTCCCCGCAAAGCTTATCGCTGGATGGAAGGAGTGCAAGCCCGAAGGGTCCTGACCGGATTTCGAAGAAGGTCCTGCCGGCGATAATCTGGGGTATGTCATTTGCCCGGGTCCGCTCGTATCTCCCAAGTCCCGAGTCCTAAAATGGGCGATGAGCCGGTGGAAGTATCAAACCCCAACCAATTCGGCATTTCTATAAAGGCCATGCTAGCCACTGCCCCTTTGTCTCCTCCTTAGTTTCGCTTTCAACTAATCCCCTTTCTTGTGCGCAAGATTATCAGTCGACTCTATTACTCCATCATGAACGATTCAAAGGCCGGAGGTGAGGACGCTTCACCAGGTAAAAGGGATGTCACCGGTGCCATGGACCAGGCCGCATCATATTTGGCTCAAAGTTCTCATTATCCGCCCATGACACCGGAAATCGAAAAGAGACTTATCCGGAAGTTAGACTGGATTCTGGTTCCGATGGTGATACTAACAACCGTGAATCGCACATGGGATGCTGACAAGCTAGCAGCTGTTCCTGACAGCCACACTGGGGGCGGTGGATAAGGTTGCCATCAGCACGGCGGCCATCTATGGGTTGAAAGAAGGTCTATTCACTTCACATCAGTCCTCTTGCGGAATGCTCATGTTCGTATAGACCTTCATCTCGTTGGCCAGCAGTACTCTTGGGCAGGATCCATTCTGTCGATCGGTGTAGGTTCCCACACCTTCTCGGTTGGGTTCATCTGACCAAAATTTATAGGCTATCGTTGGCATGTGGCCATCGTCATACTTAATCCAAAAGCTCCCTTCGGCGAAATACTTATCGTCCTGTGCGTTCGGTTGGTCTGCTATGGCCCTTTTGGTTGCATCATGTCGTAATTGGGGTGGGCTGATGGCGTTGCGATTCTTCATGGGTATGCCTCAAACGGCTGAAGATGTGCAGACCGAGCTGACAGTATTAGGTTGCTTGGAGGCGATCATCGTCCCCTCTGTAACTCTCATCGTTGCGGGTTTCTACAAAAAGCACGAACAACCTCCGAGAACCGCAATTGTTCTGGCTGCTGTCAGCTCGGTAATTAACGGGTTTCTTTCTTGGGCTGTCGGACACATACCGGATTCTGCACCCCTTGCGATCTGGCAATACCTGTACCTGATTGTTGGTAGGTATGACTCTGACTGTTTGTTAGCGATGTTAACCTCTGTAGGGACCGTTTCCATTACATGGTCAATCGTCGCGTTCATTTTTCTTCCTGATTCTCCCATGAATGCCTCTTTTCTCTCCGAGCAAGAAAAATACTATGCTGTACAGCGGGTGGCAGAGAATAAGACCGGTATCGTCAATAAGCAATGGAAAGGCAATCAAGCACTGGAGGCACTCATGGATCCGAAGACATGGATCTTGTTCTTCTTCAACATTGCCATCAACATCCCAAACGGAGGTATCATCTGTTATGTCTTCCTGCCCTGTCCGTGCTGACTGTTTTAGGTCTCACCACTTTCAGTGGAATTATCATCAACAACTTAGGGTTTTCACCTGTGAACACGTCGCTCCTGAACATGCCAACTGGGATCATGTCCACTCTTTCGGCCTTTTTCTTCTCGTGGCTAGCTGCCAAATGGACCGACCGACGATGCCTCGTTACGATGATGGCGGCATGTTTGCCTATCATTGGATCTGTCATTGTTTATACTCTCCCACGTACAAACATTGGAGGACAAATGGTTGGCATATACCTGGTATGTTTGACCTCATGGCCAGTTTGACAATTATTGATGCTGCAACAGTTATACACCTATTTCGGGCCATACGTTGTCGGTAAGTACCTCGCGTTCAGAGTCAAAACCTGCTGACAATTTAGGGATCTCAATGGCCCAGGCCAACACTGCCGGCCATACGAAGAAGAACTTTCAGTATTCAATCTTGTACATCGGTTATGCGGTTGGTAGGTGTATCCGAATACCTAAATCTTGGCCGTCGAGCTCATTTCGTGCTAGGAAACCTTATCGGGCCTCAAACATTCCGTGAAGAACAAGCTCCCGCATACACAGGAGGTTTTGTGGCAATGTTGGCTTGTTACTGCGCTTGCATCGGTTTGATTGGGGTATATTGGATTCTCGTTGTCCAATTGAACCGACGCCTGGAAGGGGTTGACCCGGAATCTGGGACTACCGGCGAATATGGGCTGGTTGGCGCGTTTGCAGATCAAACTGATTTTGAGCAAAAAAACTTCAGATATGTTACTTAAGGCCAGTCCATTATGCGATTGTTGAGAATTGAACGATGTTGTTTGTTTGTCTTGTCCAGACAAAGATATATATTTGTGTCTCCATGAAGCTAGTAGTAGTAGAATTAAGGTGCTATATCCACGATAGGGGCCCTTTTAAATGCAACAAAGTCAATGAGAAACTAGCGTTCAAGTTCTAGAGAGTGATAAATGATCAGCATGGAGGAAGGAGTGGAAGGAGTGGAAGGAGTGTGGGATGAGAGCCGGAGACGAACGAAGGGAGGACCACGGCTCGTTTGCTTATCGAGTTTGCACTGTTTGCACTGTTTGTTGTTCCTCCGCTTTTCCTGCTCCAGACGCTAGCCTGATTAGGCAAGGTGTTTCCCCGCATTCCCAATGGAGCTGATAACCTTCAATGTCCCAAATCCCAATACCATCTTCCAATACCATAGACAATTGTCTTTCGTTAGAATTGAACTGAATGATAAGAAGTTTAAAATCTTCCAATGTCTTCACGACGGCGTACACCGCGTGAAACCCGCCGACGATCTGGCTGTCGCCAATGCAAAGGTTCGATGCGACATGGTTGCCGAAAGTGGTGTGCTGATGATGGGAATTGACAGATAAGCATGTCCGATGTACGGAAGAAACGCCAATATGTTGCCGCTGCAAGCGTTTGAATCTCAAGTGCGAGCGTGGTCTGAAACTGATGTACCAAGAAGATGCGGTACAACGAGGAATTAGTTTTGGTCGAGAAGGTGAGGCGATGGATATTATCCAGAATATTATAGCTGAGAGCAATTGAACAGGGAAGGGAAGGAAGGCACCAACTCAAGATCATGCAATGACAGCTATTGGAACAGAGGCTGGGTTGTACACTTTACCAATAGACCAGTACGCCGGACGGTGGGTCTTTCTAAACACGACATATGAAGACTTTGACGTTGATCATCACCACTCTGAGACAACCGTTACTGAGAAGCCTGATATCGAGAGCCTATTATTTATGGCCTCAGACGACGACAGTCATGATTTAGTAACTTCAACTTTCGGCCATCCCCTAGCACAGTACTCCGAGATCGAAAGCTATCTTCTCGATTATTTCATCCATGGAATAGGACCAAACTGCTCTTTAACTCAGACAGATAACCCGTATATATCACTTATAACACCGCTCTCCTTTGTGCATTCAACCCTGCGGCATGCTTTGTTGGCAGCTGCTGGAAACCAACTGCGCCTTCTTGGGGACAAGCGATTCGTCAAGGAGACATTGATGTACAAGAGCAGAGCCATAAAAAGCCTATATCAGGCTATCTCACACAGTGACATCGATGATGGGGTTATTGCCACTGTACTCATGCTCTGCTTTCATGATGTAAGTACGGCCATGCTAAACCTAATCTAAGTCTAACAGAAATAGATATCCGATGAGTGTGATCCCTCTTGGGTAACACACATGCAGGCAGGGCTTGAACTCTTAAATCATAGCACCAGAAACCATTGTGAGAGCCCATCGCTGTTCAACTTTTTCACCATGTATTTTGTGGCACACGATATCATGAGCCGAACGGCCTCGCGGAAGCGAGCCCAAGTGAAACGAACGTACAACTGGACAGAAATTGTTGATCTAGACGAGGTACGCATCTGCCCCATTGAGACCTTTCAGCGCCTAATTCACTAGATCGACATGGTTATGGGCTGCTCTAGAAGATTGATGACCCTGATCAACGACATCTCTGACTTGGCAGCGAAGCAGACACAGGTAATCTCATTCATAGATATTGACCACCACTCTCGCTAAGTTATTTCAGAACGCAAATAATTTGCACCAAACACAAGAGGATCCCGATTTCAACATGCGCACTCTTAATATTAGGGCTGCGTTATACAACCTGAAGCAAACCCTTCCAGCACACTCAGCACACCGTCACGATCTCTCCCGAATTGCAGAAATTAAACGCTTAACCGCACTTTTGTACCTTACTGAGAGGCTAGATATTATGACATGCGTGTCACTTGCTGAAAAAGACCTAACAAGCAACACTAAACAGCCTCCTTCACCCAGCAAGCGGTACCTCATGAGCACTATCATCAGTGAAATCTCTTTGCTACCCGACTCAGCAACTTTACTATGGCCACTGTTTGTTCTCGGAAACTCTGGATTGGAAAACGAAGACAATCGAAGATTTGTACTGGACCGACTGGGCAGGATACAAAAGACGCGAAATTTAGGAAGCGTTCGTCGCGCCAGGAAGGCCGTCAAGCGGGCATTTCAAATGGTGGACTTGGACTATGGAGGCAAACGCAGGTGGGCCGATACGATCGGGGTTATAAGTCTCGCATAGCGATTGTATCTACTACTAATTAAAGATCGATACGTATACCCATGACTCAGATAATCCGTTAGAATCAATTGACATGCCATTGGCGTATCGAGAAGAACCTATGCAAGCCACAGTGTGGAGGAAAGCCGAAGAAAGAAAACGCATATGGCAATGGGCTGCTATCCCGACGCAGAACAACAAATACAAACACCCAGGGCGAGAAACAGTTGTTAAACGATGTCCTTGTGAACAGATCGCCGGTGTTGATTCAAGTTATCCTTCCGGTTGAAAGACATGCAACATGCATCGTGGGGGCATGTAAAGGATCGGGGAGCCACATGCTGTGTTTGGATATGGCGTTTAAGCGTCCCCTTTGTGGAGAATGAACCTGATTGTTTGCAACCAGTCCAAGGACATACCAAAGGGACAGAGTCAGCGCTGAAGCCAGTAGCCGTGAGTATCTTGCTTGCTGATCGAACGCCTCAGGCGGGGTGTGCGATACATACTTGGTGTCTTTGCAGTCATTGCATCGCTTTGATTGCAGGATAGCATTGCCAAGTTCGGTGCTCCTCGAGTTCGAACATGCCCAGGTCTGGCCTGACGGCGCAGGGCCAAGGTGCAAGCCAGAGGTCTGGGTAGGAAAAAAATCAACTGATTCGTCTGTAGGGAAAAGCATAAAGTCCTCAAACGGAGGAGGCAAGAGTGTTGAAGAATAAAGGATATGAATCTACTCGGGTATTTACAAAGGCCTTGTCTTATGCCCGCTTCGTGTGAATGCAACTGCTATATCATGATGAATAAATGATGATTAACTGCCTCGAAGCTAAATACAGCAAAGTGAATATAGAGGGCCTCCGGTTGGTATGGCTAGAAGAAAGTAAGTAACTTAATATTATTTCCAGCATGGATAGCAGCAGACAACTCCCACCATCAGATCTAAACCCATTTGTCACCCCGCAACTTTCTTGCAGTTATTGGTGGAGGCCGCCAACCAAAACAATAATAGCTCAATGTATCAGGAAGGTGGCTTCTCCAGGTAAACTCGAAATAGTTCATAACACCTACCGACAAGTTAGCAATGGAATGCTTGTCAAAAAGAAAAAAGACGATCTACTCACAAGCGAGTTCGAGTCCAGAGCATATCACGAGAGCTCTTTCGATATCTCCCATTCGGACAAGAATATGATCAGTCCTAGTAGGGCAGAAAGAGGCTCGCAATGCTTCAAAGTGTTCCTGACAACTGCAGCCACCTACACAACCGCATGTACACTCACCCTCGCCGTTATTGTAACGCTTTCCATCAAGCCATGGTCCATAAAATTGGCTTCTCCATCTATACGAAACCGGAGTTTAGTCTGCAAAATCACCCTCCCAGGACCGGGGAGGTTGCTAGGAAATCATCTTTCTCCAGCTTGCTTCCTCTCGCCTGTATGCCGCCAGTTTAGCTGGGAGCCACGGATCAAATTGCCGTGAGATCTTGTTAATCTCTATTCCTGGACACTGGTCGGCGAGATATTGAATAGTTGTGTCTGCCCGTACCGGATTCTTTTTCGGTTGTCTCCCGTCTTTGAATTGGTAGTAGACTGCTTGTTGGATTTGGGGGGATACTCTGATCAGCTCATGCCATGCTTGACAGGTTCGTTGGACGTTTGTCAGTATGAACTTCAGGTCTTCCACCGACAGGGTAAGTTGAAAGAGGATGAGTTCTTGGACTTCAGTTGGGAGCCAAAGTATAGTTGGTGTGTGTCCATCCATCTCAAATGATTTGGGTGTTTTGTGTTTGTGGATGGGCACTTTGAGAATGTTGCGTTCTGGAGGGTAGTTGTGATTTAAGCTGGTGCTATGAGTCAGAGTATTCATGGAGGGCAGTGATGATGAAGTATGTCATAATTTCTACCGTAGTTCTTATGGAAAATCTATCATATACACCCTTGGTTTCGGCTACCCGTTCCATGGTCTGCCTCAGTAATCTAGTGTTTGTTTGATGGCATCATATATCCCTGCAATCGTTAGATTGTGTCAGTGAACGCTTGTGGGAAACTTACTGGCGACGTCCGGTAGGATGAACTTCTCGTAGGTAAGACCTGTATGTGTACTCCATCCCGCAACTCGCTTCACCGGCGCTTCCAGACGTAGGAAAGCGCCGTCTTGGATCGTGGCGGCCACCTCGGCGCCGACTCCGTAGTTGATCATACTTTCGTGGACCACGATCGCGCGACCGGTCTTCTTGACACTTTCCAGCACTGTCTCTCGGTCCCACGGGTATATTGTTCGAAGGTCAATCAACTCGATGCTAGCGCCGAGGGCCTTTTCGGCGGCGGCGATGGCAGACGAACAGAGATACAGAGGCTGTCCGTACGAAATAATTGTGAGGTCGTTACCAGGCTTCAAGATCTCTGCTTTGCCTAGAGGAATGGTGTAATACTCGTTCGGAACCTGTTCCACCGCCGCTCGGTACAGCACCTTGGGTTCCATGAAGACGACCGGATCGTTACGTTCGAAGATCGACGAAAGAAGCAGACCCTTGGCTTGCGAGGGCGAGCGAGGCATGACCACATGGACACCGGGGACGTGAGCGAACAGTGCTTCCGGCGACTGCGTATGGTACCTAACATTCTCAATGAGTCTCGAATTTCCAGTCTTATCAGACATACTTACAGAGCACCATGCCCGACTGCGCCGCACGGCATTCTCACCACCATTCCGCCCGCATTGCCCCCAGTGTTACCCTCACGATACCGGAATTTCGCAGCCTCGTTGACGATCTGATCGAACGCTGGGAAAACGTAATCTGCGAATTGAATCTCGGCGACGGGCTTCATTCCCTCGGCCGCGGCTCCAATTGCGAATCCCACAATACCCTGCTCCGTTAGAGGTGTATTGAAGACCCTCTCTGACCCGAACTCCGTTTGTAAATCCATCGAGCATCGAAACACACCACCGAAGGCGACATCCTCGCCAAACAGCATCACCTTGTTCGAGGAGGCGAGGGCCGTTCGCAGGGCGGAATTGATGGCCTGGTAGAGGTTCAGAGTCTTGGTTGTTGTCGAGCTCGGTAGATCGAGGGCATTGGAAAGCGACGCGGAGGTGTGATGCAGCAGCGGCGTGGATTTGTAGTCGATGGGTAGGTTGAGTCGTGATGAAGCGGAGGGGACCGCAGAGTACAGCCGACGAGGCTGCTGTAGTAGAACTCTAGGGGCTCGGAGGGGAGGCATTTTGGCGGGAGAAACGAAGGTGCAGAATGAGGATCACAAAAGCGAGCAAACCCGGGCGAGAAAGGAGAATCCTCGCCGTCCCCGGATTTATATGGAGGCCCCTTGGCTCCGTCATCATGCGGGGATTCGCCGCGGATAACCGAGATGGCCTGCCTGGGTGCCTGGTTTATGCCTGAGGTGTGCACGGTGCGGGTCCCGCCGGCGTCAGGCATCAATCCTGCCTCATCGGGAAGGCACCAAACATCAGCTTTCATCCTCGCTCGACCTCCACTTCGACATCCACATCTCAGAATCATCGCAGGAACTCTTGCAATGCTTTTGGATCATCCGCTCATTCCTTCCGGCCCCTCAAGGCAAGAGCATAGCAACAACGGATTTTCTTTGCTACTCCTCACCACCCTTTGGCTGCGGGCGCCTGATCGCGTCGTCTCCTTGAAACGCGGCCATTACATGCTCCACATGGATCCCCTGTGGATCCCCCAGACGTTTTGGAAGAATGTGTGCATCCTCGATTCCTTGTTCCGCCCCGGCTCCTTGGTGAGGTGTCTAGGCATGCGCCGCATCACCCAGGGTGGCCACACGCGACCGCGCGTAGGTCGAGACGCGTGGATGCTCAAAGATAACCCACTGGACAGATCGGGCATATGCTAATCGGATATCAGTAGATTCGTACAACAGGATCCCGTTAACCTACCTTAATTGATCCGTTGATGTATTCGCCATATGGCCCGATCGCACCGCTTGTCGATCTTGCTGGCGATGGCCCCCATTCGCGGTTGTCCATCGATCGTTTCGTTTATATACCCCGACGTTGGGTTGGTGGTTCCATAGGCTGGCTCCCTCGCCGACAGACATGGTGAATACCTGCGCACGATGGTCGCCGACTGCTTTAATCATGGCATCCATCCAGAACTGCACGGCATCCGTACATTCCACTATACTGGGGCAACTTCCGTTGATGCTCGTCTGGAAGCAAGAATTGCTTGACCTTTGAATGGATACCATCACACCATACACGATATCGGCAGTGGCGGAGCTACCATCCTCGAACTTCAACTCCACGCCATTCGGAGTGTTTGCCAGGTGATCCAATCGCTGGCCGAAGTGGACGATTCCCGACGGTATATCGCTGACCAACGCGTTTCAGCAGTCGGCTCTTCACACGGTCGTTTGTCCCGAAGGTCTAGCCTTAAGATCCAACAGGACTTCCCTTGATTTCGGGCCGATACCCATCCCACCTCAAACCACGTCTCTCGACACCGTTCATAGCCTGGGCTGTTCGCATGAGTTGAGAGAGTTGCATATATTCTTGATTTGAGGGCCTACCAGGGGCGTCGCTTGAAGAGTAACTGTGCCAATAGTGAGGTCAAGGCTAACTTCCCTGAATACTGGGGCCCCTTCCTAGATCTAGGCTGGGATATTGCGACGAAGTAGTCTGGTTGCCAGGCTCAGTCCCCACCAATTATGCGACTGCAGACTGCTTCTGTCGTTGTAGACTCATTCACATTGTTATGTTGTTGGGTTGAGAGAGTTTCCATCAGCGCGGAGGATCACCGTGGAACTGATCTGCATCACCCCGCTTGTCGGACTACGCGAAGGAATAACCGAGCAAAGCCACGCTGGTTGTCGTATTGGGCTTATCGCTGTTGCGTTCATCATCTCACAAGAGCAATGTTCTATGAATTGCTTTCTCCTGCTTATATTCAAATACGTTACTGAGCAGTGATCGATGTATTGCCCGAACAGGTTAACATACTATATAGCTATCGTGGCGGCCTCAGCGTCTTCCTTCTAAATATAAGTATCTTTTTTATTTTATTCGAGCGGCCACATTCATCATAGGGCAGGCTATATAGTATGTAGACCCCGTCATCCCATGGTTGGGGCCTTGAGTATATTTCACATGATCTCCCAATATGGACTAGTGTATGGCATTTCCCTCACCAAGACATCAGGTCGGTCTATCCCCCACCTGCATCTTACTATCACCTAGCCATGAATGCAAATAATGTCGCTTCGCGCCTGGCCCCGATTGCCCCCGCGCCAGTTCGGACTCCCTCTGTCGATCTCGAAAATGGCCAAGGCCCAGACTTCACCAGAACGAGCTTCAATTGCCAAGCTTGCGTTCGCAAGAAGATCAAATGCGATAAGACAGTACCAACGTGTTCAAGCTGTAGTAAGACAAGGCTTCATTGCGTCTACCAGGCTCCCCTACCGCGAAAGAGAAAGCGAAGCCAGTCCGAAGGCCTTCATGAGCGATTAGCGCGGTACGAGCGCATCCTGCACGATAACAATCTTCTGCCTACGACCTCTACATCGACCCCGTCCGGCGAGAAGACAGAGGCGGTTCAAAGACCGGACTCACCACTCGTCAGCGGGGGTAAACTTCTGGCAGCCGACGGCAAGTCTCGCTATATTGACAATGTTCTCCTCCATGCTGTAGAGGGCAGCCTGTGTGAAGTATCCGACTCAGACTCGGAGAACAGCCACAACGACGACACCAGAGCTGGTGAGAGCAGCCCGGCTGGAATCCTGGGTGTTCTCGCAGCACACGCAATCTCTGGAACCATACTCGAAAGCAAACTGAGCATCACCGAACAACACCCTAACCCTGAGGACGCAACGAAGCTCTGGGATGCATACGTGCATAATGTGGACCCCCTTTGCAAGGTTCTTCATGTTCCAACTGTTGCAAGAATAGTCGATACCGTTTCAAAGCAACCCTCTGTGGCCTCGAACAGCGACGAATGCTTGCTTTTTGTCATTTACTATTTCGCCGTGTTCTCTATGTCGGACGTTGACTGTCTGCAAGAGTTTCACCATTCAAGGAGCCATTTAATGTCGAAATATCAGACCACCTTTTGCCAGGCACTTGTTAATGCGTCGTGGCTAAAAACTACAGCAATGCCGGTCCTACAGGCCTATACACTATTCCTCATTGCCATGCGCACTCAAATCGATTCCGACACATTTTGGATTTTGACGGGCATTGCAGTTCGCCTCGCACAACGCATGGGGCTCCATCGTGATGGTGAAAAGCTCGGATTGCCACCCTTCGAGGTTCAGATGCGACGGCGACTCTTTTGGCACCTGCTTCCGCTGGACAGCTATGCGGGCCAGGTTTCCGGTACAGGTATCTCCATATCGCCGGATAGCTGGGATACCAAGCCACCCTTGAATATCAATAATGATCAGATTTTCCCTGGTATGACGGAGCCGCCACTAGAGCAGAGAGGCGCCACAGAAATGATATTTTGCTTATCTCGGATTGAACTGTCCAATTTCTATACCAGAACTGGCGTCAAATTAAAAGAAATGGATGCCACGGTTCAATTTAGGGATGCAGAGGATGTCGAGAGACTTATTAATGAGGTCGAAGATCTTATCGAGGATAAATTTCTTCGATATTGCGATATTGTCGAACCTCTGCACTTTATAACCGCTGGAATCGTCCGATCTGCGACCAATGCTGTTCGGCTACACACTCGAATGCCACTACTGATGACGGAAACCATCACCGATCCGCAAAGAAGGGGTATTTATGCTCTTGCAGCCAGAATCCTCGACACAACCAGCGCTATGTATAGAAACCCCAGCGTGCAGAAGTTCCGATGGCAGATGCAAGCTTTCTTCTTATGGGATGCCCTCCTCTGCATTCTGCGTAGCCTCACAGATGTCGGATTCTACTCAACCTCGCAGCTTAATACTACATGGAACAAGGTTGCGGATGTCTATTCAAATCACAAAGAGCTTGTTAAGAGCAGAAGAACCCTGCATGTTACAATTGGCAAGATAACTCTCAAGGCTTGGCTTGCAAATCCACCAAGTCAGTTGTCTGAAGAGCCGGCTTTCATAACCGCGCTGCGTGCTCAGCACGAACTGAAAGTCAGAGAGCAGCAAGGGAGCAGGGATGAGGGAGAGGAAACCACCAAGGATGGTGCATTTAGTTTTGATGAACTGTTTGGCAACATTGATGGGACAAACCTAAACTTAAATAGCGGATTTGATTCTTCAGACTGGGTCAACTGTGTCGAGGAACCGGTCTGGGATGAGTGGGCGGCATTCGCCCCCGGACTTTGATTTGGCCGGCGACATCGGATTTTGGGGGATTTTGTGCTAATCAGTAATCTAACGACACTAACGCCTGTGCAGAGTCTATACAACAGTTCAAATGGGCAAATAGCCGAACAAGCCCATATACCTGGAATCATTGTCCGTCGGTGATAGGGCTTCGGTCGCGGTCGGGCTGGTTCTTATAAACTTGGGAGTTTCAGCTTCGGGTCGTGCCTGACGAGATCAAACACGCCACCTGTGTGGTCTCCGTGCCAGTGCGTGAGTAAAACGAAGGCCATATCGAGGGCACCTTCCTCGAGGAGGTTTACGATTCGGTCAATCCAGATTGGCCTACCCGAGGTAGGGGGAATTCACGCGCCCTTAGTAACTGATCTTGCAGCATATCATGGAAAAGACGAGACTAAAAATTATCTCGCCAGTGTCAATCAGGATGCGTGACGTACCCGTTTCAACGAGATACGTATTCGTGCCTTGAAACTGCATTGTTCCCGGGTTGCCTGCGAGAACGCGGACTACGCGGCCACTGATATCTTCCATATCCTCAAGAGCAAGCAGTTGTGCCTCTTGACCAGCGAGGTATTCCTGCCAAAAGGACTCGTCGAAGGGGATTCTTGTCGCCATGGTACGGGTTTGTCTTCACTCCAAGGAATCAACCGCGTCTCTGGTCGTAGTCGTGAAGATTTTATACCATTTACGGCTGTGGCCAGAACTCTCTCTCTGTGTGTGTCTGTCTCTCTCTCTCTCTCTCTCTCTCTCTCTCTCTCTACTCTGTGTTTGTACGTACCGGATATTATGCTGCTCTTGGCGGCAGTTACAGCTACATTGAATATTGGAGCACTGGAAATGTCCATCGTCCAGTCAGTCGCCAAAGTCCGACATGATATCGCATTTTCTAATACCCAATATCCAGCATCCTCCGGAACTAACTACGTCTTTCAATACCATGGGCTGTAAAAAGCCAAACTCCTGGTGTGTGAAATCTTGGGAATGCTGGCTATTTGAACCGCCTGCTGTGTCTAGCACACCATCTCGCATATCACAATCCACTCAAGGTTTAGCCAGCGGCATACCTGGAAATCGCACGAAGCTTAGGTCCAAAGAACCAGAATAAAAAAGGTGCCGACCACCCAATGGCCATGGTGATAAAGGCCAGCACGCTCGTGCCCCATCCATATCCGAGAGATGTATACATGTACGGGGCGAAGAGAGGGAACCCGAAGCCACATAAACTGCGTAGGATCGCACTAGCCGCCATGGCACTGGCTGCGTAGGTTTGGTAGCTGTCGACAATATACGTCTGCATGCCCTGGAGGCAGGAAATCGTGCCAGCGGTATAGATCAGAGCACCGATATCAGGCATAACCCAGTGCGTATTTCCGATACTCCAGCCGTACCAGAATAGACCGATGGTGCTGACTATAGAGCCCACCGCTATTGACGGCATGCGGTACTCGGGCTTACCGATGTCGCTGTTTCGCGCTTTGAGGGTTTTGTAGATTCGATCGACTAGCTTAAGATTAAAGAAGAGACCAATAAATGACCCAATAGCAATGGAGATGTAGTTGAGTCCACCGATACTGGGACTCTCATGATAGACCTTCGTCCAGATTTCAGGGAACGTTGCAAACATGAGGTACGTTGTTCCAAAGAGATAGGCCATATAGATGGCCATACAGAAGACGATAGGTTGCGTTGTAAACAGAAGGACTGGCCGCTCGAAGGCATGTAGAAGCCTACAGAAAAGTGTCTCTATCTGCTCATCAGTGTGCAGATTGCTGTTGCCCGTCTGCTGAATGATAAAGTCGCGTCGCTTGCGTAGGAGCGTGGCCGGGTGACATTCACGCAGCCAGATGAACCCGGCAACTTGAACTACGGCGGCGGCGGCAGAGGTAGCCCAGAAGACCCAGCGCCATGTCGAGTACTGGGCAATAAAGCCACCCGCAATGGGTCCAATGACAGGTCCGAGAAGCGGCCCAAGAGTGTAGACGCCCATGGCCTTGCCGCGTTCTTCGGCGGTCCACATGTCGCTGCAAATCAGGTCAGCAGAGGTAATATTTGTCGGAGATTTTATTCTATGCTAACCTAATGGCACCTCCTCCGATTGCAAGCGGCGCACTGCCACCAATACCCGCAAGAAAACGGAAAGCCAAAAGCTGAGACTTTGTCTGGGCGAAGCCGCACCCCAGATTCCAGGATAGATACCATACGTTGCTGACCTGAAGCAGGCGCACGCGGCCGTAGAGCTCCGAAGCTGGACCAAAGAGGATGGGGCCAATAGCGTAGGCGAGGATAAAGATGGCCATGGATAGGTATGTCTCAAAGTCAGAGTGCATCCTCAAGGACTTGCCAATGTCTTGCAGGGCGGGAGCAATTATGGATGAGGAGACTGGTGAGATAAAGACGAAGAGGGAAACAACGCAGGTAACTTTCCACTTCAAACCGTTGGGCCAATTCTTGGGATTCTCAGGATCATTTGGTCCGCTCCATGTTACGAGATCCAAGTCTCTGTTTGCTTCGGCGTCGAGAGATGGCTCAGGGGGAGTTGTCGGTTTGGCTGCTTCGAGATCTTTCTTCTCACAGAATAACCCCCCGTCGGAGACGCTTGATCTCCTTTCTTTCATCTTGGACGATGTATCATATAGATTGAGATGAAGAGTGTTTCTGAATGTTGGCCTCAATGGTTAACTAGGTAGGTTAGGCATAACTTATATACCTAACCCAGGTATACTTCCAATACCTCCAGAACAGCTCGTCCAGCCAATCGCCGGGCGTGTTTGGGCTTCGGCCCGGAAGGACCGACACATCGTCCAATCGGATGCAACCATCCTTCGGGGCCGACGGGCTGTCCAATGGGGATCCATCATTCGGGCTCGGCTTTTACAGGCCTACCTCTACTGCACTAGATATGAATATGGGCTCATGGAATCGGTTGTTACCCATGACTGTTCGAAAATGCCCGGCTTAACTAATTAGATTCTGCAGTTGAGAAGCGGGCATGGTATCGTTCACCGACGGCAAACCCCGGCGTCGTTGGATCTTCTCTCCCATACTACACTTGTAACATGGCAGGAAAAGGCACAGCACTCGCCAATATTGAACCACCATATTATTTCTGATTAGCGAATTAACCCCGTTTACATCAAGGTACTGAAAATAGGGTATTGGATAAAGCCAATTATTCACATTTGCCATTTCGATACTGGAGTAGGGCTCGTTGTTGGGTCAGGTAAGAAGGATTGCAGCAGTCAATAGCCCTAACTAGAGAAGGTACTATACCTTATTACATGCCACATCGTAGGATTGCGAATTGAGATCATATAAGTCAATTGCATCGCAATAAAATTTGAGATCGCTTATTACAGATATTCAGACAGCCACAATCAGTCCTAGCTGAGCTACATGTACTTAATTAGTGTCCTGAAATCAGGTGTGGTGCGATGCCCTATGCAGGACGCATTCATTCCCCACCGATCAACAGGCAACCAAGTGGGTACTTCGTGCCCTGCCCGCTCAGTTTGCAGATCATGCATTTTCAGACAGCCACATCTGATGGAATTATTGTTACATTGGCTGAGTCTGGAAATAGCAGATCCTTCCAGTTTAAGAGAAGATTGCGAAGTGTGTGCCCTCCTGTATGCTCAGGGGCGTTCATGTCTGAGCTGAGGTTTTGCGTCCTCTACGTCACCATGCCATAAACTACATGCATGCGATTTTTGCACCTAAGATCCCCATGCATGGACGACGGACACGGGTCTTTTGGTATTTTGGTCCCGAAGCGCCTACTTTACAATTCATTCTAAGTATAGGAGTACTTTAGGCAGGGGAATATTATCTGCGAACTTGTCTTCTTCACCGCTGTAATGATTGCAATTCATTCATCAACCCTAAGACTACCGTATTAAATCCAGACTGATAGATACATGAGGCTGAGTTAATTCTCATTCTTCTCTAGCACAGCCAGAGTCCTATTCACTTTCTCCTTGACCACATCCAGAGATTGAATATGGTTCGGCTGAAGAGTCATACCCTCCGCCATGTGCGGCGGGATATAGTTATCCAACACGGCAAAGCAGTCACTCAAGCTCCGTTCGGACGCTTCATTAAACCGCTCCGATCCATGTGCCTTGTAAATATCCATGTACTTGTTGACGAGTTCGTCCAGTTCCTCGTGGCTTTCGACCTGGATGATCGATTCCAAAATGTCGCCGAAGACTGCGAGAGCCCCGCCGCCGAGGGAGTACGGAGGGGTGGTGGCATACTGGAATTGAGCATCGCTTAGTTTCCAGCCAGACCAGATCTCGTAGCCCGGTCGGTAGACGATCGCGCAGAGGTGGGTGTTTAAGTCGACGACGAGCCATGCGTCCTGCCGATGGTAGGTGCCAGCGTTGGCCTGAGCAGTTAGTAAGATGCTCGAGGGCAGATGGAAAGTAGACGTACTGTTGGTGTTGTGGCGATGAAGTTCGTGATGGCGTTTTGGAATTGAACCTTCGTCGTATTGTTCCATTTCACGTCGGCGAAACCCCAGTCCGCTTTGTGCCGATCGAACATGTGCTGGAGGTTTTTCACAGGGTAGCTGACATCCGCTGGGACAAAGGCCATGGTGAAATGCGAGAAGAGCTTTACTGACTTGGGGACGATGTGTACTTCTGGAAAGCGTTCAGAGTTCAGAGCTATCGGAGGGCGGTTGACGGGGTATATATGTTAAGCCATATTTCTTTTTCGTGATTGTACGAGGTTGCCTTGTTCTGCAGGTCTGCTGATTGCCGTAGGCCCAGGCTGATGCAGCTAACGGTACCACAGCTGAAGAAGTCGGTCGGTGGCGGGGAAGAAACCAAAGTACCAAGCTATGGCCTCTCAGGCTTTAGATCCTGTGGTCCCTGTGGTTTAAACACACGTCGTTAGGTAATGCCAACGTCCAGACTCGGGCACTATGCATGCAGGTGCATATTCAGCCAGCCAAGCATTCTTCCTTCGATTCACGGTGGGGACATGTGAAGTCTCTTTTGCTCTGCATGTACTGTCGGAAAGTGAACTCTGAAGGCCCATGCCTCTTGGCCCTGCTCGGCTGTTAATGCCAAGAAAATCGGCATGCCAGCTTCACAATCCCCAGCAAACGATTGGATATAACATATCCCGCTATCTGTAGCGTTCCGCCTACCCACCGCCTTCGGCAGTGGGTAGGCCACAGCGATTTGCAATTTCACAGCGATTTGCAAGAAATTAATAAAATCATTAATTCTATTTTATATGACTCTATTCGCAA